>JXWZ01001364.1:0-11343 GCA_000956215.1 Anopheles farauti No. 4 | reverse complement strand
ACAATTGATAAGTCGCAATTCGATCGCTTGTGTCGATTTCCCACGGATCCTCGACCAGCTTTCGAGCCAGCTAATTGAATTCATTGAAAAGTATGAAAACAAAATCTCCCTTTCGTTCGCTACCCTCCGTGTGGTTGTGTCAATCTTCATCAAGCAGAACGGCGGTAGCGAGATTGCCTGCAATTTCACAACCTAGCGAGAAACTAGTGGGATGTTTACGTTCGATCCGCACAGGAACTACCGGGAAAGAACGACGGTGGCCTAGAAGCGTTCACGGAGAACAAAGAAACGTGATGATCATCTCGCAGCATGATATGCACGCGTGAAGTATATACAACAACGGTTTCAGTTCTAGCCACGTCCCCGCTACATGGCGATTTGTGGAGCGTGAGTCTGTACAGGACGTCATCAAATTGCCCATTACAATTTATTGTCTAAATTATCTCAAATGGTTTATGTTTCTCGTTTGCAGCCAGCGCTGCGTGTTGCTTCGAACTAATCGACACGGTGGAGATCGAGAGCGCAGCGCAGCGAGAGCTCCTCTGGTAGCTCTGGACGAACCGAAAACATCCCCTTGCTCCTATACCCTTTAAAAAAAAAACGGTTCACCGCAATATGTTCACGTACCTGCAAACACACTTTCGATCAGCACTAGCGACACCAAGAAGCTGCACAGCAGCCTCCGTCCACCGAGGAGCCACATCGTTTCAGTGGTAAGTTCGTGCCACTGTCACGCACACGCACTAGTCTCTCACACACTACCGTTCGCGTGGTACACGCAGGGATCCTCAAACATAGGATAAGCCTACCGATGGGGAAGGTTTGGCACCGGATGAATCCGTTCTCCGCACGAACCAGAGACGGAACACACTTTGCACAAACGGAAAGCACACCACAAGTTCGTCACCAGCGATCCCGGACGGGTCTCAGGACGGGAATAACGTATCCCGGCCACGGTAGCTTACTTTTATAGAATCGGTACGGTGCACGCACACACCGCCACGATCACCACCCCACGGTGGACGCTGATAACGGCGGTGGAGTGGGTTTTCGGACGGTGTCGGTCCGAACGATCACCGGCCAACAGGGAACACGGCTGCTCACACACACCCTGTTCCCGCACCAACACACGTCTGCGCTCGGCTGACCTTTCCGCCAATCCACCCCCGCTGCCCCCGGCCACCCGGGCTACTGCTCCTGGTGATAATATTCTCGAACCCGCGGCGGTGTGATTCCCGGGTGGCGGAGGGGATGGTAATTCAATTGGGAGTTCTTGGGATCTGTGCAAACACACTCAACACACCGACACACGGGGCGCAGGGTGCAACGTTTGCACGCTGCACGTTGTTCGCTTTGCGATCGACGCGGAAGGCAGCGTGGAAGAGAGGGAGAGAGAGAGAGAGAGAAAGAGAAAGCCGGAGACAAACAGAGGAGGAAGATCAAACAGAGGAATCATCGCGATCACCTCGTGGCTGCCGTCACACTCTTCGCACCGATCGATAAGGGATGGGAAATTCCCCCCCCCCCCCCCCGGATGTTGGTCCGACACGGATGTTGGTCCGCACCGGGATCGGGAAGAAAGCCAAGTTCCGAGTTCCGGTACGACCGTACGGGTCGTTGCTACCGCCGCGTTTACGCTCGGTTGTGAAAAAGATGCTTCGTAGGCGATGCCGGGCCCATCGGTTGGCGGGGGCAAGGTCCGAGGGCTACACACACTCTCTCGCACTACCAAACCCGGGTGCGCGACGGACAGAACAAAGGCAGTTAGGCGGTCGAACGCGATGGTGTCAAGGGAGTTGCGCCGTGATGATTACTACGAGTTGACGTAAACGCTTTTACAAATGTTTTGCTACGTTTTTTTTCGTCTTATTTTTTGTATGATGAGAAGAGATTAGCGATCGTTATCGTGATCGTTTTTGTAGATTATGTCTTCTGAGTTACTAGATCGAGTAAGTGCTTCCAATTTCTTAGAGAAAAAATTAGTATTTATTTCATTCTCAAGCACTTTTTCGTCTTTACTTTATTTGGTTAAATGTTGAAAATCGATTCATGAAGCTGTATATGTTCTTATTTTTAATGTCGTTTTCCACTCAAGAACTATGCTGAGATTATGCTCAAATTTTCATCACAATCTTAAATGTGGGGAAAAGGTATTTTAAAAGTAAGTGAACAAATATAAATGTTGCACAAAAAATAATGAAAAATTGAAAGAAAAAATAAAACTTAACATACATTTTATTATATTTACGCAAAGCTTTCATTGCAAAGTAATAGATTTTTTTTGTACGTTATTTCATTCACATCAACTGCATGATTTCATATTGTTTGAACAAAAATTTCACAAACTCTTGTTTCTTCCAAAACGATTGGAGTTAAGGACTACGTAACATATTTTAACGTGAAATAACACTTCAAATAGATACTGGAAAGTAATACTAGTCACTATAGAAGCTCTTGGAACGATTATTGAACGAGTGTTTTAACAAGCTTTAGTCCGTGGAGGTAGTATACTTATTGCTATGTCAACAATGTGGCTTTCTGACATTTTATTTTCTACACCAATCTGCATATAGTTTCACACAGACTCAATACAACTGTGAGTTATTAATAAATTTATTATTGTTTGTAAATAACTATAAGTGCTTGTTAATATCTTTTATTGGAAACGACGAAGAACATGCATACAAGGTTTCAGAAACGCTTGGGAAAGCAAAGGAAAGTGAAGTGCACCTACTTGTTGATCCAGAATCTGTAAATCCATTGCATGCTGCAGCAACTAGTAAACAACTGGCATAAGATAAACACTCCAGCTCACCTTCCAACTCAGCCGAATTGCACAGTGAATTCTTCGGTAACTAATTGATAGTAATTGATTCATCTTGGTGCTGCTGCTGCTGCTGCTGTTATTGAAAAATAAATCCAACCTGCAATGAATTAGACGCATCCTACAGGAGGATAATCATTGCTCCCCGGAGATGAGTGTGCGCTGGACGGTGGAGAAATGAAAATTCGTTACAGAATTAAGTTTTCATTGAACGAAGATTTATGTGTACTGCCACGGCTGGGCATCCTGTGAGGTTCACCCTCCGTTCCGATTGCAATCGCTCAATCACTTAACGCATTCCCACGATGGTATGGCAAACGGTTTCCTTTTTTCCTATGGCGAGCGCGTGCATGAAAACAAACAAAACCCGATGAACCACACCAAAAAAGGGGCTCGTTAATATTGTATCTTTGTGCAGTGCGTCTTCTGCCTTCTGCTGGCGCTCGCCGTAAGCAACCATTTAAATTAATTACTAAACCTAGTAGTGCGCTCCCGGCCACTAGTAGGGCGACCGTCCCGAGCACATGCCCGAGCACGTGAAGTACGCACACCCCGCAGTACACCGGGTGGGATTATCGAAACGAAAAGGGCTTGCGCGCACCCGGGATTGAGTGATTGAAATTAAATCCCGTATTAAATTACAACCGATTCATTAATCAATGGCTCAGCCTGGGAGACGGAGCGACCAATCTTCGACTTGTGGTTCCCAGGGTGGGCCATGAGCGGCGGGGGGAACCGGGGAGAACGGAGCGACCGCCATTCGAGAAACCATTTATTTTCACTCGTCTAGTGAAGGAAAAACTTCATCCGGGCGAGGGTAGAAATAGAGGAGCGCAGCGAAGAAAATGGATCTAAGCCCGGGCCAAACAGCACAAACTAGATCCGCTAGATCCCGCGGCGCGGCGACACCGGGCGATGGAAACCGTGCGCGAACGGAACGCCGGCTGGAAAAGCTGTCTCCGCCCGGTTGATTGATTGAGTGGAAAATCTCTGTAGTTGAAGTTTGATTTCCATAATGAGTGACTGCAATTTTGCGCGAGCGCGCGCGTGAGCCATCGCGCTCGCCCGGCGCTGCAGGGCACACTTTCAATCTTCCTGATTGAACGGTTATTTCGACGGGTTTTTCTTTATTCTCGCGATCGAAAACGGCGCTGGTAAAAGCGCGATAGCGATAAGACGGCGATAAGGCGAAAGTCCGAGAGAAAATTTTTTGACGTGACCAAACGCGCACGGCCAACGTTAGTCAAGTTCAGTTCCTGTTGCGGAACGGTGGTGATTGGCCGGCGGGCGGTGGGGTAGTTTGGGTGATTATACCCGCCCGATAGATAGGGCCGTACTGATTTGTTTGCATTCGGCCGGTGCGGTCATTGCTCTTTGCCGAGCCGTGAGCCGCTCTGCTTCGTACCACCGAAATGTAAACTCTCGTGTCGAAGCTAGAAGCATGGTGTAATTTAATTATGCCGAATAAGATTAGGATAGATTTTATGATATCCTCTGTTCGTTTGATAATGTAGTTTTTTTTTGTCCCGACACGATAGCTCGCAGGTTATCGCATGTCTCAGCTGGATGAATATTTTTCAATTCTTTTTCATGATTGTATAATCAGACAGAGCATGTGTAAAGGAGCAAAACGCTCCATTTCCATGAGTGAGAAATTCGACTCCGAAAATAAAATTCACCCAATCATTTAGTGAGCGCCAACTCCACCAACTCCACGCATAGATTAGAACACTTTCTTGGAACTGGATCCTGCACCATCATTCATTCGCGCTCCGTTCGTTTCGGCATATCAAACCGCAGATGGATGGATCGCATCGTAAAACTGCCGACGCCCGGGCCCGGAAAGGTCATCTCGCTACCGATTGTCTTGAACTGTTCTCGCCATTCGCCCACCGGAACGGACAACCGCCACGTCGATCTCGGCGTTCGTGAGCGGCACGCTGGACATTGGGTTTGTCCTGCCGCGCACAGCCACCGCCGGTGCCGTTCACCGATAAGAGCTCCTTCGGGGCGTTTTATCGGCTGTTTACTTTCGGGCGCGCTGATTACGTGGTGCTCCGGTACCGTCCCCGGCGGTTGGACGTACACGAGGCGTCCGATTCGGTGCGGTGCAGTTGGTCATCAATTTCGGTAACCTCCGGGCAACGCGAGCGCACCAGGCTCACGGGGACGGTTCTAGGAAAGCGAGAACGGCGAGGAGTTTATTGTTGCTGATGCACACGTTCGCGCCGTTATCGCCCGGCTGCATTCGGACGGCAGCTCTGCAAGGCTTACGGGAAAACATGTTTTTCCACACCGTCAACAGTTTTTATTTTTGCATGATAGTTGAGGATGGTTTTGATGATTAAATCGCTATCAACTGTTGATGATTCATGGTTAGGTGGTGGGTTAGTTGCCATGAAATAAATAAAATCCTTTTAAAAATTTATTTCTTCAAAAAAAATAAGAAATTAAAAAATAATAAAATAATTCAATTTTTTAGATTTTCGATTTTTTTTCAATTTCATCATTAAGACAATTGTATTTTATTGCATACAATAAAATTTTTTTTCTTAAATTTTCACATATTTATCCTATCATCCAAACTTGCCATAGGTTTATGCTGCCATAGATACCTATCCCAACCCACAGCTGCTGCTTTGATGAGTATCAAGTAGTTCAGCATTCACATATAACCAAATATTCAATCGATGCATGCTTCGATGACACAGACGAATTTTTTAGTAGAAAACTAAAATTAAATTCAATACAATCGATCCAATTTTATCCGATTCATAGGACCAATGTTGAATTTCATCATTTCGGTAGTCGATGGTAGTTACCAATAAATGCTTTTAACATATTTTTTTCTTCAACGCTATTTACATTTGTATATGTAGCCCAAAAACGAATCTGCCGTGTAAAGTTTCGTGAATCTAAAATAAAATTATTCATTTCTCTAGATACCTAACTTACGGCACAAAATTCATGAATCATTTTTGTTAAGGAGATTTTGTTGTTATAATCTTTTCATACGAATTATTTTAGTTCATACGAGTTATTTTAGTTTCTGGTGTTTGTTTGATTGTCCTCAAAGCTAATTATGTTCCACTCTTTTAACAGTTTAATTGAGATGAATGAAGGAAGTCAAATTAGATTGTTTTAGGAGAAGATGTAGTTGACTCGCAATCATAGGAATGTAATTGTTATCCTATTTTATATAAAAATTTCATATTACAAAACAAAAATACTTGAAAATTTCGATTTAAAGATATCCAGAACAGATGAGATCATATTTATTCGTTTTACGCTTTTATTTGCGAGCAGTATTTTTTCATTAAAAATCCTCAACATTTAACTAAAGAGAGCGATTGAGTGGGATTGACAGGTAAAGAAAAGGATAAAATTAAAATTATGGTCATTCTGTTCATATTGTAAAATAGCTTTCATGTCCTTATGGTAACCTAGATCAGCCTGCTTCCCATAATTGAAATGAAAAAGAAAGCGTCCAGCTTCATTCAATCGGCTCGAAACAACCACCCTACATGCTACTAAGTATTTGTCATGTGCGAACGAAAACAATCCCAAGAATGGGTCACTGCTGATAGCTGAGCCAATTTACTCTCCGCAGTTGTGATAACCTATTATTCGCATTGTGAGCGGTATTAATAAAACACAGACTTGTAATCGTCGGCTGCAAAGGTCGTGCTGGAAGAATATAAATTTTTCCCCTCTACCATCGCGAATAAGCTGGCTGATAGGGAGCGAAATTTTTAATTCATACCCACATTATCCTCCCGGGCAGCAGCGAACAAGAACAGTGTTAAGGTCGACCCGGGAGCGATAATTATGCTGTCCGCGCGGATGGTGTTGCTGGTGCTAAGGCAGCTTTCGTGTGTCCCTGAAACGGCAGCCCAGGGTCAGCCGGGCCGCCAAACCGACCAAGACCGAGGGAGAAATATTATCAAATGGCAAGCAACCGCCAGCGAACGGTCCGGGAAAAGGCGAACGCCAACGGCACGGTGCATTGTCATACGCGGTCGCCTTCAACTTTTCAACCGCCATCAATTATTCAACCCATCGGGCTTTTGCCGGGGCTCCATAATTTAGACGCGTCGAGAGAAAGGGCCGTGCAGTTCGTGACGGTCGGATCAATTATTCAACCGAATTTTCGCCCCGCGCTGGGTATGCGATCGCTTCGGGTCAATCTTGTAGCTCCGCCGTTCGTGTGGCCTTGGGGCAGGAAGCAAATGATGACCCCCGGGCTCGGGACACGATCTGCACGCACCCAATCGACGATCGGATCTTGTCTTCTTCAGCTCGTGATTAAAATAATCTTCCACTTTGTGCGGCATCAAAAGACGCTTTCGCACTGACGAACCTTCCGACCCAAACCGCACGGATGTGTTGGAACTTTTCCACACGGTTGAAGCGTGAAGTAGTTGTGCAATGGGCAGAGTTTCACCTGACCGAAGGTACCGACTTGATCCCGAAAGCCTTCCGAAGCGTCAAAATGAATACTCAACTTCTCGGAACTGAAGCTCTCCCACTTCCATTCAAACCGGTGCTGCGTCTTATGAAAAGATTAATTTCCACAAAAGAAACTCTGTCTCCATGTGCGGAAGAGCGTACGTGTGTGCGGGCGGCTTATACAGTATAAGCGGGAGTGCACTTCATTTGCTCGCGCGGAAACAAAAGCGTGCCTGATTGGAAGGAAGCCCAACCGTGCCGCAATTTTCAAGTCCTCAAGTCATCGTTATATCAATCGCCCGGATGCGTGATGAGCGAGCCGGTGAACACGTCTTGGGTTTGCGCTCGTATCCCGCGGGCTTGCTGACTGTGTGGAAAATTAATTTCCCCCTCCTCTTCACCACCCCCTCTCCACCCTTTCCGTTCCTCATCATACCACAGCAAGCGGGAGCGTCCTAAATGGCCGTTTTCCGCGCATCGACAAGCCGTTTTCCAATTATGCTTCCAATCAATGAAAGTCAGCTCCAATTTGTGCGCCCGGAGTCGAAATCCACCGCCGAACCCGCAACGCATTCCTGCCGGCGTTGCGGGCCGGGTTTCGTTTTAATAACCCTTGCGTCTTTGCGTGAAATTTCCCCGAAGGCCAGGCGACGCACCCGGGACCGGCGGAGGAATCGGCGAGGCGAGACAGTCTCTCCGCGCGTTACACAATAGTGACACAATCAAAGGGACGAAATCCAGCCGAGCGTGCGGGTGTTTTCGAAAGCGTTTCTAAAACCTGTCTCACCTCCAGCGTCCGCATTTTTCCTTTTGACCCCTCATGGTAGTAATTATAACACCAAGCAGTCAACGCTGCACACAGAGAATCGGCGTGGAAGAAGACCGGAAATGGGAACCCCGGGCGCAGGGTCGGGATAATGTCGACGGAACCTTCGTTTTTGTCTTACCCCGTAACCTGCGGGATAATTGCTCTCGGGAAAATGCGCCCCGAAATGGCCCACTCCCACAGCCCTCCACAGAGTGCGATGCAAGTGAGAAAAAAGGCACACGCGTGGTAGTTAGGTTAGGTTTTTGGCGAGTGGTCGTAATTATGACGCCACCATCCCTCGGGCGTGTCGAAACCGTCGCCCGGTTGCCTTAATCGGTGGCATTGTGTTCTCGGGCCGTTCTCGGAACAGGACCCATTTCCCAAGGCTGCCATACTTCAGCTGCCCGGCTGTTTGATGCTTTCGTTCGTGCTACTGACTCCTTCCAGCCGGTGGCTTGAGCGTGCCGACAAGTTCACAATACGAAGTGACAGGTAAGTCATTCCCACTTGAGTGGTCGTGCGCGTTTACGGATCATGTTGAACGATGGGGAGGAGAAAACTTGCCTCCGTTCCGGCAGTCCCGATTGCTGTGGGTGAAGCTGGCGTACATTCGGCGCGTTAATATTCGTAACGCATTTCCATCCGCACTTGATGGGTCATATTTTTATTGTTTTCTTTTCTCTTCTGCTCTTCCTCACTCTCTCTCTACTTCTGGAGATGGAATCCATCATCGTGCTTGTTTAACAAATGGGTTCAGGTTGGGTGGCGGAATGGGCATAATAAGTCTTAATTTACTTTTTACCTTCGCTGGGTTGTGCGGGGATTATCGCTTTGGGGATAAAACATTGAAACACGTCATAAAACGTTCATTACCTTTGTGATCCATTTGTAAAGTTTTAATCTACTGTTCACGATCGTACCAACAAATGCGTGAGCATATGATGATGGCAGGCTAAGACCATTGGTGGATTGGTGCATAAATTTTATCATATTAACAACTATTATTACCCTTATTATTATCAATATATTTTCTTTTTTTTAATTAACAACGGATTAGTAAGAAATTTACGTTGGGCAATATTTGAAAATAGTGTCTATATATTGTTGCGAACTAGATCTTCCCTTCTCGTTAGGAATTTCGTTAATTTAAACTAATTCTTAAAAGTCATTGAATACAGTGCACGTAGAATAGTTTAAACAATGGTTTAATCAATACTGAACACCCTTTGTTGACATTTTTTTGTCAATTATCACGTAAAATTTCAAACGTGTACATTTCTGATAAAGTGGGAGCATTGAAACCATCAAATTTCTATTCTTACACTGGACAAAATCGAGAACGGTTTGTGTCTTGATTAATTTTATCGCGCTGGTTTGTGTCTTGGGTTTGTGACTCTCGTTAAAAGCTAGTTTGTCTAACATTTTCTGAAGCAGTAAAATCTTCTGAACCAGTTTTTTGGGCAGAAACATACATATTTGTACCTACAATTGGCCTGGACAATGGATAAAGCACATTAGCGTTGGCTTTCGAGAGCCTGAAGAAAGATAAAATTTACCAAAATATCTGCTTTTTCCGTTACCACCTGCCCGCCACCATAGGCAGTCCAGATAGGTGAAGCTACGGAGCGAAACGATGGAAAGTAGAGCGGAAGACGAAAACGAAAACTTTCCTTACCGGGGCTCCGCCTATAAACGGCTTTCAAAAGGCAGAAAATAAGCTGCAATCGACAGTTCGTTTGCCGTGTGCTTATCGCGTGAGCTCGCCAGCTTTCGGGGCCGGTAGGCAGCGGTGATGGCCAATAATTCCTCGATGCTGGCGACCAAAGACCCTCCAGAACGCGACCGGCCTGGCGCTCGGTAACTGATAAGAACTTCGACTTCGAGCGGGCCGCGAGTGTGTGTTTGTGCTCGACTGCTTCGTGTTTGCTTTACGATGCCCGGTGCGAGACGGTCACGCGGGAAAAATGAAAAACTAAACAACGCGTTCGCCGTTCGGGAAACGGCAAAACTTTCCCGAAAAACCGGACCCGAATTTCAGATCACCCGGTACGGCCAGCGTTTTTCCGTATTTGTGTTTCATTAGCGACCACCGCAAAACCGGTAGTGGAAAGATGTTGGATTTGAGCCATGAAATTAATGCGATAAGCAGATTTGCGCCGATCGTCGTTACCTTTTAATGGTACCGATTTTTAGAGCGAGAAAAATTTGCCTCGTTTTGGCGAGAAATACATAAAGCTATTTTGGTGCTCAATACCTTATCGGTTTTGGCAGGTGCTCCAACTTTTCGGGGGATTTGTCATGCCTTAATTGTGTCCGTTGTGTCAATATAGGCAGCGGACTGAATTAAGTTCAAAGAAAACACAACCCAATCGATGGGAATGACACGTGAAATGCCGCCGTACCGTGCCCAGATCGATTCCGGCGGGGTTTTCCAGCGAATGTAACACCCGTACTCATTGGAATCTAATTTCGAATCGTCACATCGAGGAATCGCGCACCGAACGCGCCCAAATGCTAATTACTTCCCGTTTGGTCCGGGCCAATGGCGGATAACCGGATCCGTTGAGAAATGTCAAATCGTCTGTCAGTTCCTCGAACGCGTTTCCGTCCGGGACCGGACCAATTGGACCAACCTATCGGGTGGGTGTAACCCTGCCGAACCGGGGTCCCCGGTGGGGTCAGCCCAACCCGACCCAACATTAACCGATACGAAAGATAGCACCAGCCACCATTGTGGCGGTCTCGAAAGTGACATCCATCTTGTGTCGCTTTTCGGTGGCACGAATGGAACACGCGAGAGGCGGCCGATGCACTGCTAACAAACAGTGTGACATGTTGTTATCGTGTTACACGTCGATATAACCCTGGATCCGCACGTAAACACGACCCGGTGAGGGGGTGCGACTGCATGTTGAGGTTGTCATCAGTGTCGAACTATTAAGCATTCATGAGGTCGGAGGATAGCATAATAACCGTTCCTGATCGTGTGCTGCTATCAACCCACTGTGTGCACTTTTTGTGTGCTGTGGATGCTGACGGTGGTGTTACGTTGGATGCACGCACTGTCACACCCTTGCACCGCGAAACGTGGCCGCTTCGCACGTTTGGGGACAGTTGCACTAAATTAAACAACGACTCCCAGAAGCACACTCGGTGGCGCGATTTTGGAATTACTTTAAAATTAAATTTGGAAGCCAATTTAAGTTGTTGAGAGCTCGGTTTCATTTGGCTTACAGAAGCTGAAGCTGAAAATTTTATGTTT
>JXWZ01001362.1:0-11848 GCA_000956215.1 Anopheles farauti No. 4 | reverse complement strand
CTGCCGTTTAACCGGCTTTCTAGACTAATTTTTACCACCACAGCTGGTTAGTCACTCCTCGCTAGGGGGAGACGGTCCGAATGGGATCATGGTACCGGTCCTGTCGTGTGAAGACCGGCGCCGCTACCACTACACCACTGGGCCGCCCCTATTCTCTTCTATAAATATTATAAATAAAAAAACGACATACATTATTCCCAAGCTAGCTATGTATAGTAACGAAAATGAGGTGCAAATAATTACGAAAGAGAATCGATTTGAGAAGCATTCAATACAGAGTACTTTGCATCCATGTACATACGTATTTACATCAAAGAAATAGATACAAATGGTTTAAATATATTGCTCACTACACATTATACGGGAAATGGATCAATAATGTACGCTATTGCATGAATGGCGATTTCCATTCGAGTGAGAAATATTTCATCCGTAGAAACTTGTTGTACACGGTGGTTTGAATAGGAATAAAATTATCTTTGCATTAGATCATTAATAGCTGAGATAATATCGCTCTCGTTTTTTTCCATTTCAAGCGAATTAAGCCAAAGTACAATTGATACGACGCCTACCATTAGACAGCCTTCCTACCGAACCGTCCTTGCTGGATGAGACCGAGACGATCGGAATGGCTTTTAATTAATATTCCTACCCTTCCATCTCCTAATTTATTAGGTGTTGTGTGGTCTGTATATGTGTTTTTTTTTCTTTTTGTTCAGGAAATGTACGATATTTTTAAAGAATATTTCCACACTATTTAGATCCTCAAATAGTAACGTACTGCCAAACAAATTGCATTAAATTCAACTCTACAACTTTCTCTTTCATTTAATTCTAATCGAGCAGGCTCGGTCAAAAGATAGATCATTAAACCTCCTCTATACGGTTTAATGATTAGTGTTCTATATTCTTCCATAAAAAATATGCAATATAAATCAATATAAAAACAGATTTTATAAGAATTTTCATAAATATAAAAACATTTTTTGCACAGTCCATTAATTTGTTTGTGGTTCACTTATAGGGAAATAAAACAACTTTCTTTCTCTCTCTCTCTCTCTTTCTCTCTCTCTCTCTCTCTCTCTCTCTCTCTCTCTCTCTCTCTCTCTCTCTCTCTCTCTCTCTCTCTCGCTATGTTGCCTGCTTATAGTTGTTCGCAAATCGATTTCCAGGACGCTCGATTTATAGCTGCAGTCCTCCATCCACTGTCGCGTCCTCCCTCAGGTCGATCAGCTTGCTTGCTCCTGCCGAAAGAGTCGCTGACGATCTTCACCTTCCTGGTGGGACATGAGTCCGGTATCTTCATGACATGTCCCAGCCATGGTATCCTTTCGGCCTTCGCCACCGTCAGGATGTCTGGTCAGCCAGCTCAGCTCAGCTCAGCTAGCTCGTGGTTCGCTATCCTTCTCCTTGTTCGTACACCCCACCGAAGATAGATCGAAACACCCTCCAAAACGAGTTCATGCCGGTAGAAAACTAACGAACGCATCAGAGTGTGGTATATCGCACACTTTGTTCGGGTTTGGAGTCTTCTCTTCTCTTCTTAGGAGTCTATCAAGTCCGTAGTAGACATGATGCCCCTGAAAAATGCGCCTTCGGATTTCGCTGCTCATGTTGCTATCCAAAGTTATGATAGTACCAATGTAGCAGAACCCCTCAACTACCCCGTGATCGTCATCGTCAACTGATACTATGCTCCCCAGATGGGCCTTATCACAATCAGATCCCCCGCAAATAAAACATCCTCTAGGATAATTTTGGACAAGATTTCACATGTTTTTTTTTTGTACACTTCAAGGAGAACACCGACTGGCTTTATGGTTGGGACGGGTCTTTAAACAGCTACTTCTATCGCATAGTGATCGCTTTGCCGTAGAAAGTGTTTTTTTTATAAATATAACAGTATTAAAAATAAGAGAAAAGGGAATTTTCATTCAAAATAACTTTTAAGCTCTACGGAAACTATACAAAAAACGATTGAAAATATTTAAAAAAAAATCCCCGCAATAATAATATTCCTTTGCTGTTATACATGGACAAGAGCGGAAAAGTCGCCGTAAAAAGAAAAATAAAGGAACAAAAACATGTTTTCTCCACTTTTATAAAAGATGAGTAATTTTAGAAACTTTATAAAATTTTAAATTTTGTTATAATAGCCACGCACCAAAAATATAGATTTTTTATGACCGATTTCTCATATATAGTATATGCTAGTCGTACAGATGAAGAAGTCAACTCGATCCGTGACACAACGGATAAAGATTTGTTTAAAGCTAGCGGCATGTAATAACCATTGCAATGTCTTTATTGATGTAATTCGAGAACATTTGTACAACACAAATTATGCTTCTTCTGCACACAAACACACACACGCAGCACGTTGCTTCCTACAACGTTTTAATGTACGCCATACTCTTCTCCTCCAGCTCTTTGTAGAATTCGGCATAGTCCGGCAGCTGGCCGGTAACGCGTCCAACCCAAGCCCTCACACCCGGATAGGCTTCAAGGTCGTACTTCACACCACCAAGCACCGTCACGCTGCTGAGCAGACAAACGTCGGCGATCGTCAAATGATCGGCGGCGACAAACGTCGCTCGCTCCTGCACGAAAGACTCCAGCAGCCCCAGTGCCTTCGTAACGCGCGCCAGCAGCTCCTCCGACGGTTGTTGCTTCTTCTTCAAGATACATTCCACGTACTCGATGGCCGCTCTAAACATTACACCATTGTCGAAGAAAAGACGCTGATTGACGACCGAGCGTACCTTGGCATCACGCGGGTACAGCGCATCGTCTTTGCCGTGCTTCTCCACGAGATAGATCGCGATCGCGTACGACTCCCAAATAACGTGCCCATCCTCACTGAACGTGGGGATCGTGTGCTGAGGGTTGATCTGCAAACGCAACCGAATGAAAAAAAAAACAAAAACCGATGATTAATGCCTGGTTCAAGTACGATTCCACACCTCACACACACACACACACACACACACACACACACCTTCTGCAGCTGTTCCCGCACTTCCGGCAGATGAGGATTAACTTCCTTCAGATCGAACGTGATGCCCAGCAGCTTGCCCACGAGCAGCACACTCTGGCACGGTGGTGACACTATGTTGTAGTACAGCTCCATCCTTTTTCCGGGGGCGAACGACTGTCGTTTGGGATGTGCAATGTCCGTTAAGCCGCAACCGACTGACACAAATCCACCGTTCGGGAAGGTGATTTTATACGGACATGAGCGATGAACGGTTTTGGCCAATGAGGCGACCCAACCTACACCCTGTACACGGGGCAGATATTAGTGAAGATTCGATTCGATTTCCTTTGCGCGAGCGCGCACCTGTGCGTGTGTGTGTCCCTATGTGTATGATGAAATGTTTGGCAAGCGTTGCCACGCTGCTCATCGAGTGGCTTCGCCTCAAACACGGCGTCAGGTGAAACGTCCGACGGACAAGTGGACAAGCGGGTGGATAAGAGTTTTGTGGCTGGCATGGCCACTGACCGTTAAGAGGTAAGTTCATTCAACATTCATACCACAGACGTACTGTGTTTTGTGCGTGTATTCAATTACAGTAATTGACAAAAGTCCGTAAAGTTCTCCAAATATGGATCATTATGAATATCGCTATGGACGAAATAACTCTGGACGGTTCGACTTTCGGTTGATTGTTTGGAGTCACTTCTAAGTGTATTATATCAGTGACAAAAATAATCTTTAATCGATTTTGTTATGTTTTTTTTTCCAAATTTTATCACATCCGCTCTTTACCGCATATGTTACCCTGTCAATTTATACGTTATCACTAGCCAGGTCATGTGATAATGATCGTGTGGTACGCTATCGTTAAATAATGTAATGATTGTGTAGCTTAGGCTGACCATGGCTATTATTTGCTCTATTTTGTTTCATAACTACACCGTAGCTTAACTGTTGTTGTTTTTTTGATAACTAAAACAAACAATCACGAACGTAATTGAACGAAGGATTTTGAAATATTGCGAACAAAGTAATCAGAATTGGAAAAAAAGTGAACCACGAATTTTTGGAGCATGCATTATAAACCGCATGCATTACCCTGAAACGGGCTACTATGATGTTCTTGAGCAGGGGTTCGTTTTGAAGATATCCTTATATTTCCGATGACACTTTTTGCTCGGAACGTTTGAATATTGTAGTAAACCTTTTTGTTTTAACTTTCACCACTTGGTGTTGTGGTAAGTAACACGATCGGTTTCTGCAGCATTGTACCGGCACAAATCTATGCTGGACCATTTCTCCGACTCGGTTGTCCATGTAGCGCGTCGATGAAGCAAAAACACCTAAACAGTCCATGCTCCGGAGTCTCTCTAAGCTCAGGGCACTTACGGTAATGGGTCTTTTAGATAAGTATCGTTCGCTCAAAAAAGACAACTTTAAGATAGTATTTTTGCTTCTACCGTTGCTACTCCGATTAGTACATATTTTAATGCTATTTAAGCACCTCTTTTATGCTGAAATTTATATTGTGCCTATTGCTATCACCTATAATGATATGGACTTATAATAAAATTGGACGAATTCGTTTGGTGTACTTTAACACCGTACACGGTGACACCCTGTTCACATATCCTTCTAATTACAACTCTGTTTCCTCCTGTCTCTTATTGGGCTGGATTTCAACATTGAGGATTCGGTACGAATATTTCTACCAAAAATTATGTGTTTTCGATATTTCATAACGAGGTCGTTTGTTGGTGTAGAACGATAGACATGCAAAAATGTACTCAGAGCATCCTCGAAAGTGTATCCTTCCAAGAGGTCGTAAAGCATCAGAAATAGATAAAAAACTTGCTGACATTTTTTATTCCAATGCCGATTCATTCGTCAGTAGCAAGTCCATCGGATAACGTAGTTTATGTAAATTACGCACAAATTTTCCATAGAAATTGATTGCTTCCAGGACAATCTCAGAGACTGATCGAAAATCAGTTACGATAGTTGGTGGTGGAATGGTTTTCGCGATGGTTTTCACTTTCTCGGCGTCTGGGTGGATGCCTCGTTTATCCCCAATGTATCCCAAGTGAACAAGTTGTGTCTGAATGAAACGACTGCTCGAAAATAAAAATTCACAAGGTTCTTTTGCCTGCCGACTCGGTAAATTCGGTGTATGACAAAAAACTAACCTTTTATTCTGTTTTGCAGCGTGAAATAAACGCAATCTCTCCGATGTTTCGCTTTTATAGGTCGCTTCACCCGTTATTAGCCTGTCTCGATGTCACTTGCTATGGTTACTCTCGCTGACGAACATTTGTCAGGTTTTCCCAACAACAACACTTCTCACCCTTAACATGAAATCCATATCCTTTTAACCAGTGGAACAATTGGTTGAGTGAGGCTGAACGTGATTCCATGTCCTTTCCATTAACGATGACATGGTCGATGAATGTTCGAATTTCAGCATCCATAATCATTCCCTCCACTAAACGTTGGAATCCTCCAAGCGCATATTTTACTCCTGGGGCTAGTTGATTAAACTAGAAGAGTCCTCGAAGCGTATTAATGGCAAGAAGGTGCTTGCAATCATCATCAACCTCAATCAAGTTATAAATACACATAGGAGAGATCGATGATGCTTAATATGGTGCTTCTGTTGAATGTGCGAACATTTTTTCAGGAGTTGGAAGTGGATTTGCTTCCAATACATTATACCCAATGTTTGTAACCTTGTGTGTTAATCAAAGATATGGCATTGAAATGCACTGTACGCTTTAGGCAGAAAATGGATTTGACGTTCGACTTGAATTCGCCCTTTGAATTTAGTTCGAATTTTGTTTGACATTGTTTTCGATTTTTTCTCTTCTAAGATTCGCTTTCGTTTCGGACGGTTAATGGTTAATGTTTAATGCTCATATTCTTGAAATCTAAATAGTCACATGCATTGTTGACTTTCCCACCATAGCTGATAATGTCCTCATCTTCTAACTTGAACAGTTCTAGACACTGGTATCGATTGTTGAAGATAGATATTTGCACTCCGCAAACTTGTTTGAGAATTTCGATAGTGTCCTCGAAGAAAATATATTTGGCAAGTTTCGGCAGGATGTAGTTCATACACCTGGAGTATGCTTGTGTATCCAGCTTGCTCAGTAGCAAGCGCAATTTCGTGGTGCACTTTCGTGGTCATCCAAACTTCGTGCATTGGATTCGAAAAGATTCGATCTTCGAAACCGAGTAAAGCGTAATCGAAAGTGTTGTGGATAGGAGTTTTGCTCCTTGGGACTCCTCGAGTGACAGTGGATGCTGTCACCGAAGGATGTCCCCACGATCAGTAGTCACGATCGGGCGGCCGATCAGACAACACGACGAGAGAGGTAGCGCTCTCTCGCAATAGTGCGCGTTACATACATATGTCCAATCATGGTAATAAAATGTAGAGTGTCCTTCGACATAACAGAAAGTGATTCCAGAATTGCAAGCTGTTTGCAGAGAGTGCTAAGTTCTGGAGCACTCTCATCTGGAGAATTACTTGCTGAATCTTGGTTAACCTCCGGCATCTTGATGGCTTCTAGTTCTTGAATCCTCGTCGCTAAACAGATACAGATACAGCAATCTGGTGAACAAAATTTAATTTATCCGCTTCAATCAACTCGTTTGAAAGTCTGAACTCTTTCTATCAGTACTTCGATACATACATTAATTTCTAATTCCAATGACTACTAGAATATATCGCCCACAAAACTGAGTTCTTTGGAGTACGCTATCAGCATACCGTAGCGGTCCATCGGAGTGTTCTCGCGGTCGCACATTTTGGAGTGTTCTCGATCGCAGTAGTTTGTGAACCAGTAATGGAAACGATTTTCTTGAACAATTAAATGCGTTCGGATTTCTCCGCACTAGTTATCCTAATAGCAATATGGGAGCCAAGTTTCAACCAACCAGAACCAGGTGGCGCAGGTTATTACATTAATATTAGTATGAAAACCAATGTCAATTATCACATCAAAATCCCACAAAGATAACCCCAATAATAACACAACAAGATTTCAATAGTTCTCGTCTCTCTTCTAGTAAATTCATGTGTTGTTGATCGCGGAAACGGATATACTGCAGTCAATACCATTTTCGATTCCGTTTTGCCATCATGTAAACATAGAATCGGTTTTGCATTAATTAACTGCACTGACCCAAATTTTGCTGCCCAAATGCCAGCTCAGACTGCTCTATCTTAATGGATGAGGTGTTGAAAGCTTTGCTTCGGATGTTTCAGGGACGTCACACTTCAAGCAATGATCATTTCATCTATATTATATCGATAGTTTATCTACATCCTGTTTTAGTTCCGCTTGGTAAAAGTAATCTGTATATTCATGCATACGCTCGTTACACGTCCCTTCGGGATTCGCTAATACCTTCTTCAGACGTTTCCGGCACGTTCATTCATTGGTTCTAGCCTATCCAGCGGTTTCCCGCGCACACATCGCACACACCCGTTCACACACACATACAAATACGCAAACACACACACACAGACAAGCACGCACGCACGTACATACACATGCAATAGTTCAAAAGCAAACAAGCCGAAAACTAAACCACTAACAAGCAGCACTAATTTCTCGCTTGAGCCAACCGCACGGAATCGCACCGCGTCGTCCGTTTACAATACTTTCATTCTCAATGAATCAATAGAAAAAATGGAAAATTACAAAAAAAACAACAACAAAACAGATACCATTGTCCTAATAGCTAACAATCACACCGGATCGTTCACCCGCGCTCATACGAACCCACTCACAGTGTGAGCGTACATGTGCCCAAGGTAATATAAATGATTGATTCGGATCTGGAAAGTTCCGGTCAGAGGCACACGAAGATGCGTGGGTATGCGCTTGTTACACTGTTTCAACACCGTCGTTACCTATCATCCCGATCTGCTGTTAATACTAACGCTAACGGAACGGTGGTGGTCCCGATGCTGGCCGCCCCCGTCGTCCGAGTTTTGAGCGTGTGCTTATGTGTGGTCATCTACCTTTGTTGTCCTATAGTCTAATAGCCTAACTAACCTAATATATGGTCACTTTTTGTTGTGTGTTTTTGCTTTTGGTTCCGCAATCGTCTGCAGCTACTAATACTACCCCGTTTTGCGCTCATCTGCCGCGCTTCCCTAGCTACACTCATCAAATTGTTTCTCGCTTTCAGCGCCTGCTTCGTTAGCAGCTTGCTGGAACTTCACGCCTCCATTCGGATTGAGCGTAATTGTCATTGAGTTTGCAGATGGGTGAACAAATGCGCAACCACTTTAGGCAACAACCGCCGACGATTTGCCGTCGCGCCGCTGCATCTGTAGCGGCGGATCATCGTCCTCGTCGAGCGGTTGCTTCTCCTCCTGCTCCTCCCCAATCAGTGCCTGTTTTGCGGCGGCTTCCGCCTCCTTGGCAGCCGCTTCCGCCTTCCGCCGTTTCTGCCTGTTGATCAGCGGCATAAAGCCCCACAGGGCCGAGCCACTGAGCAGGATGAAACCGAGCGCCGTGAACAGCGTCTGATAGCGACCCATCCGCTCGAAGATCACGCCACATATCGGTGGTCCAACCAGCTGCAGGATACCGTTCACGAACAAGCTTATGCCGTACGACGACGTGAGACGCTCCGTGCCGAGCATATCCGCCATAATGACCGCCGTGATGCCAACGTACGTGCCGGATGCGAGTCCAAACAGCCCACAGAACACGCTCACCATCGTGTAATCGCTCACGGTCGGCAGGAAAGCCAGCGCCAGGCCCGATATCGATAGTCCACCGACAAAGTACCACGTTTTCGGGATAAGATTCGTGTCGGAAAGGGCGGAACCACCGATTCGACCGACCAGATCGAGCGTGGACACAATCGATAGCAGGTACGCGGCTAAACTCTTGTCGAATCCAAGCGAGATAGCGTACGCGGGTAGTAGGATGATAAAGTTCGTGTATCCGATCGCGTTCGTCGAGTTGGAGATGAGGATCACGAGATAGGTCGGATCTTTTAGCAGCGACAGATCGAAAAAGGTCGTTTTGTTGGCCTTTTTGTCTTCCTTGCTTTGGTCCGCGGTGTCCTCACTGATCGGGCCGCCAGCGGTCGATTTGCCACGCGCAACACTTCCACCGAACGAGCGGAGTGAAAGATGGGACGCAAATTCTTTCGGCTGGTGCGTCGAGAGTGTACTGCCATGGAACGGGGTGCTCATGTATTGGAAGCTGCTGGTCGAAGGTGATCGTTTCGGTGGCCGATGCTGCTGCTGTTGGTTCTGCTGATGCGCGCCGCCATGCAGACCGCTGCGTATCGAGTTAAGCCGATTCAACCGGAAGTGCGATCCAAGCGTACCGTCGTTGGCGAGGAACGAGTTCGAGCTAAGCTGACTGGTGAAGGTTAGATTCCGGTGTTCCTCCTTGATCGGTGTGCTGATTTTCCTCTGCCGTCGGGTGGCTCCCTCACCACCACCACCTCCACCACCCAGCAGTTCATCCCGATCGCGCCCATAAGACACGGGAACTGCCGCGGCCGATGCACTACGCGCAAAACTATCGATAAGCCCGTTCTTTGGATTGAAGCGAAAAATATCAGGCGATTTGTGTTCGAGCGTCGGCGTCGAGATGGTCGGCGTATCGTCCCCGGTGATGGCAAACTTCGGTTTTACCGCTTTGCCTGTGTGCAATTGCACCTGCGAAGCGGTCATGTTCAGCTGCCCGTTCGCCACACTGCCCCGTTCTTCATCCACCAGTGATGCCTCGAGCTCGTTCGATTCACACTCCTCCAGAATTGTGTCCCGCTGCTGGACGACCAGTGCCGCTTGGCCTTCCTCATTACCATCCTCCTCCGGGCGTACCTTGCGCACACGCTTCAGATGCTTCTCGACCGGTTCGTAAAAGATGGCCGCCACCCAAACGTTCAGCGTGATGCCACCCATAATCAGGCAAGCACCACGGTAGCCGTAGTTCTCGAGCAGAAAGCGCAGCACCGGTGGCAAAATGATCGAACCAAGCGCACTGCCCGAAATGCACAGCCCATTCGCGAGACCACGCAACTTCACGAAGTACGACGTGACGATGTAAACTGTCGGTGGGAACGATAAACCGGCCCCAGTGCCCACCAGCACCCCGTAGCTGATGTACAAATAGTTCACCGAGGTCGCCCAGAACGTGATGATCATGCCGACGGCGGCGAACGTTCCGCCCACGATCGTCACCGTCCGGTAGCTGTACTTCACCGACAGTATGCTGGACAGCGGACCGAGCGAACTGTACAGGAAGTAGCAAAGTGCCGGAATCCATGCCGCCGATGACGGTGATGCCTGGAATGCTTCCAGAAACTCCACGAACAGCACGCCAAAGCTTTTGATCGTACCCGGCACGAGAATGTTCACCAGCATCGACCCGAGCAGTACGAGCCATCCCCAGCCACCGTCCGGTGGGACGAGCTCGTAGTCGTCCTCCGTCGTACCGTCTTCCGGATCGTCCGATGCGCGCATTCTATTATCCAACGACGACGACGGTGGTGGTTGACCACCGGGTTTTACGTTCGCTCCCATCGGTTGCATCGTGGCGTTGGAAATACTGCGACAGATGATTGCGCTACCGTTGCGTGGCAGCAGAGCCGCCGTGCCGTTCGTATCCGGCATGTTTGCATCGTTTTCCTCCGGTTCCGGGTCATCGGTACGGGTTGATTGAGGAGAGCCTAGTACGAGTGGTGGCGGTGGAAGCGCCTTGTTGAGCTTGGTCGGTTCACGGTGCACATTATCGCTCGAGGTGGGATCTACGGAAGAAAGATATAAATTGAAACAAGGTTTGAGTTTGAAGTTTTGGCAAGCATACAATAAATATTAAAATAAAATTTACTAAACAGTAAGCAACTTGTTACGGTACTTAAAAAAACATGCAACGTTAAAAAAGAGTCTTAAATTTAAAGTACACAAAACATTTCTATTAGAACACTTTAGTTATTTCAATGGTGTTGACTTTCCAGATTTAAAAACCACTGCTTCATATTATCAAAACTTTTCACCGGGAACAACAGCCAAGGAAAGAACGCAGCCATTATTATCAGCAGCAGTTCCTAGTTACTTTGCTACTTTGTTACTTTGCAACACAGTCGTTTCCCGAATAGTTAAAATATTTATTTTACCTTTGCTATTCTGGTTGTTATCAAACAAATTGTTTACTTTTTCCTTGATTTTACTTCATTACTTTCTGATTATTTTACTTTAAGAATTTTACTAGCAAAACACGTCTAATTTCCACATCCAAATAACCCACATTAAGGTTAGGCAGACACAATCCGACCTTAGCAGCATTATCATACCAGTAAAAACTGCTAATTTTAATACGAAATTTTCAAATTTGTAAACTATTGCAAGAATACACTGTGCTAAAACAAGGAAAACATATGAATTCAAAATTAGCTTTACCTGCACGAAATCCATTTATCACACGTACGGTCGACGGTAAGCACAAGGGTTAATGCAGCCACATATTAACATAGCGAGTACATGAACCCATCGTGAACTTTACGTACGCAGCCAGTCGCCGTGTGGTAGGAAAACTTATCACGGTGAGGCAATCAAAAAAACAGCTGATTGAGAAGCTGTGTACGCAAGCATAGCTTGCCAATACTATAGGGGTGTGTTTTCAGTTTTAAATCAACAACTTAAAAACAACTCTGTAATGGAATATTTTGCATTTTACTTGACACACGCTTCCCCTCCTCCCCTCCCACATGCTCGTTTGCCCTTATCATCTATCACGAGCAAATCGTAAACAAACCGTGTGCGCATGACCGGGCTTCCCGGCGCTTCCCTTCCCAAAAGGCTTCCTGCCACGAGCATGGCGAGTTTAAGAG
>JXWZ01001361.1:0-10406 GCA_000956215.1 Anopheles farauti No. 4 | reverse complement strand
ACCGTTTCCGGCACGTTTCGCACCGTGGCATGCAATAATTGTTCTTTCATTGCCTGCATGTATTTTGCCGCCGAGCTCTTTACTGTGCAACTGATTAGCTTGCGTTGAACCACTATCCAGCCAATGTCGTTTAGGAAACTCATAAACCAACCGCTCATCACAATCCAATCGTAAAAAAAGGATTTATGGCACGTAAATAGCATACATGTAGGCGCTTATTGGTCGAACCATCCCATGATGGTCGAACCATGATAACAATTGCAAAAAAAAAAATTAAAATAATGTCAATGAGCATACATTTGAGCTGAAAATACAATACCAGCGATAAACGCAAAGTATTTTTGAAAAAAAATGTTTTTTTTGTTAATTTATTCAATAATTGCACATTTTACATTTTTGCAATAGGCGTTGTTAATTAAACAGATTATGGATATATTTTCAGTAGACCGAGTCGAATATTACTTTTTATTTATTCGCATGCTCAATAATGTTCTTCAGGATGTGGTTAAATCGTACTCTTATTTATTAAGATCGATTAACTTTTAACTTTTAATAAGTTCTATTTTTTCTACGGTTTAAAACATCATATTTAAATTATTTCATCTCAGTCTGATCTTTCTAAACCCAATCAAACAATCAAAATAAATTGTCAAATTTTCTTCTCCATGAAGTTTCGCTTCACTTTCAAGAGAAATAAACTTCGAAACTAAAAAAAACAAACAGCGTTTTAATTTATTTATTTTGAGATGCCACCCCCTTAACTCGTTAATAAAATGTTTGTTGCGTAAATTGCATAAATTCGGGCAGATAAATTCGAGCACCTTTGAGCCTTAAACTATGCACTGATTCGATCATTTTTATAGAACAATTTGTGTGGATTGATGCAAATTCACTCTTCACAATCGTATCGTGTATTAACACTTTATTTGTCAGTTTGTAAACATTTCGCACCCGCTTTCACCTCACCTGGAAGAGTTCAACTAGTTACGTTCCTAACAGACTCAATTTTGGCGGATTTGTATGTGTAGACTTTAAACAATCTTTCTTAGCGGAAGACACCGACTGGGGAAAAAAAACACACTCCCCCAAAACATAAAAGAAAGCGCAACGAATGATACAAACGATCCCGATTCTCAACGCTTTAACGATCTTGCAGGACCCACGCACCGAACACACTCCCATAAATATGTTCATAAATTATCAACGAACCGCAAATGCGTCCGGGGAAGCTGGTGCTTGCTTTCGAGTGAGTCTTTTATCCGCTCGTGACATTTCCATCCGGCTGTTTTTCCGCTCTCTCGCACCACAATGCGCACCGTTCAGCCAACGGAGAAAAACGGACTCGTTTCGTTCCACCTTTCACCGCGCGCCCTGGGAATGTAAATCACACCAAGCGGTAACTGCCGGAAGTGCTCCCTTCGACGGCGAGGACCCACCCACGACGCCGCGTTCTGATTAGAGGCGCGGCGAAAGGAAGCAATAAAGTTGGCCCCTCGGTGACATCATTAAGCAAGTCATTTATTTATTATTACGCGCGGTCGGTGGCGGTGATGCGCGCTCATTAGCTACGGCTGCCAATTGAACGGCTGGAGAAACGGTGAAGGAGAAGAAAAGAGGAAGAAAAAAAAAGTACGTTGATTCTTTGAGCGCCGACGCCCGGTTTGGGACTTAATTTTAAACGCAAACACTAATTATAAAGCGTTCCTGTGGCGTAATGCACGTTGCCCACCTTTCGGGCGCACATTTGCCCGATCAGTCAGTCGGTGGATGCATTCTCCAAGACTCGGTAGCGAACGAAAAAGCGAAAGTAAGCGGTTTGGCGAGTTGGTAAAAAGAAAAAACACGCACGCCAAAAAGTATGCAACGAGCGCAACAGAAATTTCTCATTTATTTCATTTGTCGCTTGCAGGAATATTTGCACAATTTACAAACAATTACGCACACACTGAAATTGAAAGAAATATTTAGATCGGAGATTTATAGTTTTTTTTTTCGTGTTGCTTACCTAGTTTCTTGCTTCTTTCCACTATTTAATCGAATTTCCCACGAAGTATTTTATCGATTGATTGATTAAAATTTCGCCCGAAAGGTATGCAGTGTGCATTACACGACAAAAAAACGCCCAATTTGCTTTTGAGTGCATTTTTCACGTTTCATTCCCTTCTCATTCTCGACTTTTTTTTAATTTTATTTTTTTTTTGTTACTTCCAGTGGGGAGATGTAAAAATAGCTGTAACACCATCTCGGGGGAGGCCGATAATTAAGCAAATAAAGCGCGAATTAATCGCCATAAAAAGTTAAACCCATCGATCGACGCAAAATAGAAATCGTAACGTCGTTTGTTTTGGTTCGTTCGGGGCGCGTTTTACGATCGGAGAAAAATCCCACACCGCACCGGAATGGAAGCGTCGTTCTGTGGCCCGCCTCCTCCCCCAGCCGTACCCCTCCGAGCCGGGGGAAACACCATTTCCTGAGGCAATCAACGCGGCGTAAACAAGAAATCGTTAGTTGCTGGCGGCACCGTGTGAGGAAGATGATTACGACCACGACGACGACGACGACGACGATGCAGATGATGATGTTGTTGAGCGTTTGCGGGGTGTTGCGTTAGCGACACGTTTTCTTCGCCGCACAGAAGTCACGGCGGGTCGCAAAGACGAAACCGTGACGCGCAACCATGTTCCGTGCGGCAAGTGAAGCGTGAAAACCTCATTCCCATTCCCGCGGCAAACCAGCCGAGGCAGCTCGGGATGATAAAATTTAATTAGTATGTCCAATTTGTTTTTAATAAATGGCTTATCCCGTGGCTGCGCGTACACGCCGGGATGGCGAGGCGTGAAAGAAATGCGGCCGCAGCCGCACGTGTGTTTGGGTCCGACCGTAGGCGGCTGACGGGGAACGGAACGACGAAGGGACGCCCGGCATCGTTAGGAGGCGCGCCCAAACGGAAGCGACATTTCGACGGCAACAAAGTCGGTGCAGCTCAGTTTGTCAGCGCACTCGTCACCCGTTCTGCCGGTATTTGCCAATTTCCGCACCGCGCACTAATAGTGTGCCCGGTTTGGGTTTGTCCCGCATCGATCTTTGCCGATCGATCGTTTGTCGACGGGTGTCGGGTGTCGTGACACGAGATCCGGCATGCAACTGGACGCCCGCTGGCTTGCGAAGGCTTAATGAAGCACACCATGGGCCAACGAACGCGGGTGTTAAGTGAAACGCACGAAAGCGAACACGTGTGAGGGAATTCTTCGCACCCTGCGCGACGGTCTCGAATCCGAGCCGCCGCTTTTAGGAATCCCTTTTCTCGAAACGCGTCCTACCGTGCGTGTGTGTGCATAGGATTCGTCGGCATTAACGCTCAAATATTGTTTCAAACACCCTTTTCACGCCTTTATTGTGGATTTGGTGATTTTTGGAATTTTTTTTTCTGCGCGTTTCAAATCCAACCGTAATCGCTCTCGCGTGGAAACGAAGCTGCTTAACGGCTGCTTAAGCGCTCCGGAAGCGCATCCGATGCCGGTACCGCAGCGATAACGTTTTGGCAACGCAAATATGCGTCGCTGCGGTCAAACCCATCGCCATCGTTTCCTTCCCTCTGCTTCCGAACCACCAGTCAGCCCTTATTCAGCGCTTAAAGAGCTTCGGTGACGACCGGTTTCGACTATTTTCTTGCTAAAGCGTGCTGCCCAGCGTACTACCGGTTGAGAATCGGCACCCAGTAGCTGATTTTCTGGGCTTGTTTCTGTGCGCTTTCCTTTCATCCACCACATTGCCCACCGCTTTCCCAATTTACAGGCAAAACGCACAAAAGCGCACGTTCCGTTCGGCAAACATCTTCATCGGCGAAATCGATAAAAATAAAACCGGAAAAAGCTTCGGGTGGGGTGCGCCATAAATTGTGGCACCAAATTCACCAGTCCGGTGAGTTTCCTCCACTTCCTCTTCCTCTTCCATTTCCTCTTCCTTTGTTTTCGTTTCGTATGCCGAAACCGGCGGAAAGGACTCACGGGTTGCGTGCCTTCTTAAATTGAATAAATGGCTCCGGTTGCGGCGGCGGCGGCGGGGAGGGCCAGGCGCAAACAAAACGGGGGAAAAGAAAAAGGAACCTCAAGTGGCTGTGTCAAGTATGATGTTCATCTTCTTCCACCAGGCCGCTCGTTTGTATATGGAAAAATCTTCCCAGTCGCTCGTTCAGCTCACACTGGGCTAATGAGATATTTTTTATCTTTATTTTCTTTTATATTTTTATTTTATTTTGCTCAGTTCCAACAACAAATTCGATGTTTAGATTTCAGACAGAGCTCTGATTGTATTTTGTATAATTTTCAACCATAAATTATGCCTTCCGAACAACTCGGTAGAAGCTGCTTAGAAGCTGAATAAGAGCAGAAACCTATTTTTACGCTCAAATACAGCCATGCAAAGTGTGTAGTAATTTCTCTATAAAGAAATTCAAATAAAAAAATGAATTTTAATAATACTCTCAACTCAAACGTTAAATTGTTAAATCATGAAAATTAAAATAAAAACATCAATCCTTCAAGTTCCCTTTTTCTCCAGCGGCAATTTGTCCACGTGCAACCGGACCGCGCTAGTCATCCACTGTTCGGGTGCAGGCATCGTTTTCATTGTACCACTTCCCAAGCCGGGATCACGTGCCTGGTTAAGCTGCATGTCCTAGCCACCCTAGCCGGTGCGAACGAGTGCCAACCCTAGCGAACGAACAACGCCCGAGCGAACGGGAGAGAAAGCGTGCCGGCTCGGATTCGGCGTTATCTGCGAAAAATATCATATTATGTTTTAATATCCTTATACGTTTATCTTAATTTGAATCTAGACTAAATTGCTTTGTGGAAAAGTAAGTAATGGTGACGATGAAACGGGCCCGGGCGTTTCCGCCGGGCGGGTCGCAGAACGGGCGGAGGGTGCCAGGGTGATAATGCCGATTCGGGGCGGCGAACCCGGGCAGAACGGGGCTCTCGCCTCTGCCTCGTGGTGCAGCGGGCACGGGGTATTCTCCATTTTAAAGTGGCGTCCGGGAGATGATCGGTGCGGTTCGTCCTTTCGGCGCAGGACCGACCGGTCGGTCAGGCGGACTGGACACGGTCCTGTGGAGATGGAGTGAGCGTCAGGGAGAGCCGCCGAGAAATGTCTCCTGTTTATTCTCGTGAAGCAGATTAGTGCAAATCACCTACTCGCAGAGCGAGCCGGGCGCTGTGGTTTGTTTTATGAGCGCTGGTGACATTAATGTAAAATGAGCAGCCATAAAAAAAGGTATCAAAAAGGTTTTGATAGTGAAATTTACTCTAATTAAAACTTCATTCCATAAACGCACGGTTTTGGTTCAAATATTCATGCCTAGCTCCAACAGCTTCCCTCCCGATTAGAAAGGAGTAAAATACAACGTATCTGCTAGCAAAAACTAGTGTAAAACTAAAGAGTAATACAAAAGAATAAAAAGTGTTTTAAAAAAATTCCGGGTACCAAAAACCTAAGAATCTCGCTGGATTCATAGATTATGGCGCACACGGTCAGCTCGAATCAAAAGGGCAGTAAATAGTGCTTAGTAACTGTCAAACCGATATGGTGTGTCTTTATAGCAAAATTATAGCAATGAAAATGTTTGTCTTATTTTGAACGTCCCGTAATATGAAACCAATTTCTGGTTGCAAATAAGTCCCCTTTGGCAAAATTTTGTAATGATAATACAAAAATTACGAAGCAGAAACAATGGTGTAAAACAGCTAAATTTATCATGTTACTTAAACCAAGCTTATAAATATACTTTGTAAAATAATACTCTTCGTTTTAGTAGCTCAGTGCCATACAAATAATAAAATGAATTATGCATTTAAGTAGTTTTGTAACCGTTTATAGAGTAGAGTCGTGTAGTAGAGCGTAGTAGTGTCGCTTTAGAGCAATATTATAGCAAGCTAATTATAGCAAACTATGAAAAATTATTTTTAAAAAAATTGAATGTTTGAAATAAATGTTTGTGAAAATTCTGCTTTTAAAGAAAAACTTAAAATATTAAGATGAAGACGCGGTAGAAAACCACGAGACCGGTCACAGAAAAACAACAGCGACAATCAACAAACATACTAAAATGAAAGCGTTCCGTCAATTAAACCGCAAACCGCAGGACCTTCGGCAATTAAAACCAAACACGCCGGTGCGCGATCTCTTTCCCTTTCCCTCCCGTTCCCTCGTCCCTTTGCTCGTGCCCGGTTTTTCTCGTTCACTTTCGCTGCCCGGCGATCGTCTATTTGTCTAACGGATTAATTAGCGAATATAGCGAACATGCCGCACTGGGCAAGGGGCGCGGGGCAAATGGTGAATAATTTAGCAAATTGGGCTTACTAAATTAATTTTGATCAGACCCATTCGCAGCAACACCCCCGGGGGAGGTGGGATGCAGCGAAGGGTAGGGTTTGAAGACTGGAGACTGTAAAATGTATTTCCTTAAAATTCCACCACGGTGCGGTGCGAGGAGCGGACCCCGAAGACGGCGAGAGCGAAGCGCACAAAACATTTACCACAAATTAAGCGACCACGGTAAGAGGCATACCACCCTGTCTCGCCCACTCCCACACACACACACACACACACACACACAGTGACAGAGACGCATTAGTAGATTGATTGTATTAAATCTCGGACTCGGAAAACTCGTTGCTAACGACACGGGTGTGGGGAGAAAATTGCGCCCTTCCCATGCCTCCATGGCTGTCCCGCTTTCGATGCCCCGGGGTTATGGAGCTTTAAACGATTACAAGCATTTGATTCACAGCAAATTGAGTTTGCGAGCATACGCACGTACACATATTCGAGGCCCGTGTGTTTGTGCAAGGATATTGCGCCATAGAGAGCGCGTGAGAGAAGCGCAAAACAGGGAGGGAAAATGTGCGCGCGCCGTGCGAGTGAAGGGGAAGCCTAGATTAAATTGCGCACCGTAATTAATAATCGGTACCCGGTTCGGGTTGAGCACCGTGATTGGCCCCGTACACGCCCGTGGTGGGCGTTGGGCGTGGCTACGGGCTGCCGGCCTGGACAGCTATTAGCCGTACCGTGGTCGGTGGAACAGGCCGAACACGGGCAGCAAAATCAGTGGAGCGAAAGAGAAATCCTTGCGGAAAGATTTGTTAAACATCCGAGGAAGTGGGAGAGAGATTGGGATGGGGATGGAGGGAGGAAGCGAGGGTTGGCAGGACGAAGTTAATAGTCAATCGAAATTAGGAGAGAACACTTTACCAGCTACTCGTCCCGCTCCTCTAGCTCATCGCTCCTTGAACATGATGGCTGTGAATGGAAGTCAAGTATGTTTGCGATTGTTTTGTGATGGAAAATATGTTTTTTTTTGTAATATTTTGTTTTTGCTTTCGTTTGCTACATTTATATTCCTCACGGTAAAATACCCTTCCAATGTGGAAAAAATGGTTTTCAGGGGGGGGGGGGATAAAAGCATTCGCTCCTCGTACACCGTTAAGCAGCCGTACAGCTCCCCTTTGATACGATCGGGCTCGGATGGTTTTGTCCGTTGTTGTTGTTGTTTGACTTTCATCAGCTGCCATTGCCATCGACTCGATTGCGTCGGAAAATGAGGGGGTCGCTCCAAACCGGCCCAGCCAGGGAAAGGGGGCGTTACGCAGGCGGGCAGCCTGTTCTGTGTGCCTCCACTTTTGGAAACCAAAAAAAAAGAAAAAAGGAACGTGCAAAAAAATCCCGAATCGAGCTATTTTCCGACCGACTGCTCAGCGTTTTGGTTTTATTTTCTCTGTGTGCTTGAGGCGAAGGGGAAAGGGTGGCGCACAATTTTGTGGCTTTCCCCCAGGTTCGACTCCCGCACCACGTCCCATTCCCGTGTCATCTTTTTCCACTCCTACAAGATAACGCGCGAAAAATCATACTCTAAAGGTGGGATTGAAAAGTTTGCGAAATAAATTTCCGATGGCGATGGCCGGGGAAAGTGTGAACGATGCTTTTCGACGTTTTATCGCATTACGCTTACGGTGGAACGCTGGGGAGATGTGGTAATAAACAGGACAATATTATCATATATGTTGTTTATTTCTTATCGGGATACGTGCTACACAATTCGATTTGGATTAAACAACTCGATATTTTTTTTTATCATTTGTGCTCATAAACATCATATTTCCCATCATGATTAACCGATCGGATTGAAACGCATCCAAACGAACTTGTTAAATCATTGTAGATCGCATATATTTTGGATATTTATCCAGTCCATTTAGAAATAAAAAATTGACTTCACAGACGACATGCTTCCACGAACTTTTTGAACGTCATTAGTTGTTACCCAACATGTTCAAAATAGTTCAATATAGTTAATATGTTTCAATACAGTTAAACAGGAATTTTCGTGCAGTTTACTGTAAATTGTTGATGTAGAAAATTTAAAAGAAACAATGAGAGTAAATTACATTTATCAGTTGAATCCCGAAGATGTAATTGAAGCCAAATGGAAAGCGTTTATCGGAAAATCGGAAGAGTGTTTAAATCTGATAAAAAAAGGTGGATAAGGGAAGGAATGTTTCTTCGCATCCACTTTAGATTCAAGATCGAAACCTTCTTGTAATACGTTTATAAACCGCCTGTACCAAAAAATTGCACGCTATTAGGCTTAGATGAATAACCTAAAAATAGGCATTTATGAATTATGTCTACCCGTGTCGCATATGATACCAAAAAAACATACCTTAAAAAAACACACACAGACACCAACCGATCGAAGCAACTGGCATCGTCGGTTTGTTTAGCTTTTGTTTTCCTCGGAATATAAAACGCCTCCAGATGGGTTTTCAAAACACAAAAAAAAACTAACCGAGAGCGAGAGAGTGTGAAACAGGCAAAAGCAAGAGAAGGAACGAGTGCGAGTTCGGGCGATCGATTACTACGATTTGCGCCGCGCTATTATCACTCATTGAATTAGTAGGTTCCTAAGCAATTTCGCCAATGTCGAGCGATCCTTTCGAACGTGCTCCCGTGGTGCGCTGTGTTTTTGTGAGAGAGAGACAGAGAAAGAAAGGGAGAGAGAGAGGGAGAAAGAAGGAAAGGCGAAGGAAACCCATTAGCAGAGCTTAACGAAACGTGACGATGGTGCCCACGTGAGGTGAAGGTGTAGAAGGCAGCGAAAGGAGTCTGAGCAAAGGGAGTAATCTTTTAAGAGAAGCGCACATATTTTAATTACTTATTGTGCTTAATATGATGTAGACATTTCCTCTCTCTTGCTCTCTCTCACCTTCTCCCCTGTACCCTGTCCTTGAGTGAGCAGAGGAGAGCGAGAGGTAAAATAACATCACTTAGAGTCACCACAACACACATTACAGCAGCAACAAGACGATACAAAAACACCAAAAAAAAACCCCTCCAACTCCAACTGAGCACGCTATCAAGCAATAAAAGGCGTTTCCCCGGGCTTTCACTCCACGACCGTGAGGGGGTTAATAAACTCTCACACGCTCTCGGGCGTACGAAGCGTCCAAAACCGAGCGGTGGGCGTGGCTACGAACGGCCACCCAATTGTGACGTCGCGCGCAGCATCCTTTTGCGCCGGCCCTCGGTTTCGGGGTATCCGTGGCACGGCACACCGCTGGCTGGACGGTCACAGCCCGCTCAGTTGACTGTCGCCAGCGCTGCCAGTCTGTACACACGCGTCACTGCGCTTCCCGTACGAGTGTGTGTTTGGTGTGCGTGTGTGTCGTGGCGGGTTTTTCTTTCCAGCGCCCGAAAACGGCACCGAACGAACGAAAACGCAGCACCGCAATCAAAACCGCTTCCACCACAAACAGCGCTCAACTTATCAACGCACAGGGGATATCTATAAGTAAAACACAAAAGGCGAAAAACAAACACGTTCCGTGCACCGTGCAGAAGATCCGTTTTGCAGAGGAAATCCAGAAGAAAGAACGCTCGAACAAAAAATAAATAAATAAAAATCAAAAACATAACAAAAATCGAACCGCAAACTTAGCACGTTGCACCAACAGAAGTGTGCTGGTGCCTAAATGTATGCAATCGTGCGGCGTACGAGCGGCGTGAACGTGTGAAAGGATGCCCGGGTGGTGCCGTTGCACTATTTGATGACGGTTTTTCGGGCGTCCTGCTTCGTTGCTGAGGGAAGAAGTTAGTGGAGGAATTCAATTTTAGTGTCACAGTGTGTGCGGGCGCGCGGGCGCGTTTGTTCGTGTGTGTGTTTGTGTGTGTGCGTGCGTGTGTGTATATGAAGAGGACGGTCATCGGTGATCTCGGTTGTGAACTATGGTAATGATGCAATCGCCAGTGTCTGATTGTGGGCAACCGGAAAGCCCATCGCTCTCGCAGCCTAATTCGCCGCCAGCTTCCACGGACCAGCCGGTCGCACCGTCACCGAAGGCGATCCGGAG
>JXWZ01001358.1:0-12827 GCA_000956215.1 Anopheles farauti No. 4 | reverse complement strand
TTTGACCGTCGGGAAACGTCATCGGCAGCGCGAGCGCATCGGGCAACTGCAACTCATTCGCGGCTCACCGTACTCAGCCTGCATCTTCTCGCAGGCATCGCAATTATTTCAGCTCATTTATTTACAATTAGCTTATCTCCTGCCCGGTTTTCCCTTTTTCAATTTCAGCCCGCTGCATCCTCGCATCATAACTACCCGGCCCACCGACGGCAAGGACATGGACGAGCGATGCATGAGTTGCATAAACATTATCAGCCGTCCCACGGTTACTCCGGCCGCCCAACCGACCGTCGCGGAGTGAAGACAATGTGAAAGGTTTATAAATCAGTGCCACTGGAATGACGGGTACCAGCAGTGGCAGCAAACGCCTCGGCAGTGGTCATGCGATTGGCTCAGCTGGTGTGCACCGTTGTTTGCTTCTCGTCGCTTCGGTTCAACGTCCTCATTCCAGCGTCATCCCCCGCTCGAACGTCACAAAAAAGGACAACGGTGCAAGGGAGTCATCGGTCGGGCGTAGCGCCAATGTCGACGATGCAGTTGTTGCGTAGTTCCGGTGTCGGTGATACGGTCCACTCACTATACGGTGCCTTTCAATCTTTGCATCACACACGCGCCCACACTCTCACAGCGACATATAAAACCAAACTGTCGTCCATGATTGAGAATCGGATTCGTTGTCAGCGCGAGCGCACTCACGTCCACCTCGCTGTCATCGGTCAGTCATTTAATGGCAGCAGATGAGACACGCGCATCGCCGACCCCCTCCTGCCGGCGGGTGCAAACGCCACTCATTAATGCTCGAACGCGCTCCGGAGTGCACAAGTGCATAAGATGGGTACGGGAACCGCAGACATGCAACAACACATCACACAGCCACCTGGCACCCGGCGATGGAGGAGTTTGCAGCCGGGCCGGGGCGCATCCCTCGCAGACCCACCGACCGTGCGAGAATGGAACGGCCGACCGTCTTCGACTCCCGGGCTGGCGTTTGGAAAACAGGTCGTTACATTAATCTTCCGCTGCGTTTGGTTGCGAGAGAAACGCCTCTGTCCAGAGCGAAGTGTCGAAGCAATTGTGTTGCGGAGTGACAATGGGAGGAACACCGTACCACGCTTATCGAGATTGATCAGGAGGCGGAGATGTTTGCCAGGACGAGCGAGAACTAACTGACATTAGGATGCTCCATTAGGGATCAATGAAGCGGCGCCTGTTGCGAAACAATAGCGTGGATATTGAGAAGGTGAATTAAACGGCCCCGATGAACCGAAGCCAACGGAGCGCCGTAGGCGCTCGAAAGCTTCCAGAGTGCTACTGCTGAGTCACCGCCATTGAGAATTGGTTTGATTTTTGCTTTTCAGTTTTTTTAAATCTCACATTCATGCAGATGAACAGAGGCCATATGCGAAAAAACTGTGGAATAAGGTTAAAAAAAAAGGAAATTCACATGCTCAGTACTTTTTGAAAAGTTAATGTCTCCGTATTCTGCTGCCCATCTCGACATGAGTCTCCAGACGCAAACGTATTGTGTCATGAAATGGTGCACTTTACAACGAAAGGCAAGTGAGTAGTTTATGCTGCTCATCAGCTACCCATATCCATGTTGCTTCGATCAACGCAAGAAGCTCAACCTCGCTAATTAAATGAGCTGCTTGTACGACGACACCTCCGACGCTCCAGTATCTCACCACCAGAGACATAAATGGCGGCAATGGCGTCATCCATCGTTCACCGTTCTATACTTTATCGGACGAGATGACTTCAGCGCGGAAGAGGAGTAAATACACCCACGCGAGAAGACACCAAACGCACATCGCCATAATAAAACACCGACGAACAACATGCGGAACCGGAGCGCCGTCATTAATCCTATTTCACCAGAGCGACTCACATGTTTGGCGCGCCACTGGCCCACTCCGTCGTCGTTAGCATCATCATCTTCAGGTAATTCGATTTATGAAACTGCACCGTTTCGGTGTAGAGCCGCTGGAAGCCGCTGGTGCATCGGCCGCCGAATGGGATCGTCAGCAACTGGCAACGGACGACAACAAGCTAACCGAGTTGAAGTGGCTTTCGTGCTCATGTTACGGTCTGCAGAAGAAGCAGTCTAGAACCACTCGAACGAGTGCCGCTTGTGGGTGTAGTTCCTCGATGTTAATTGTCTATCGACTGACTTATCCAAATAAAAAAAATATATATAAAAAAATAAATTATAAAAAACATGATACTATAATTTAACAGTAGAAAACGTACATAAATTGATACGAGCGTAACAAGGCTAACAATTTATAAAAGGAATCAATTCAGTTTATGGAACCTCTATTATTTCTCGGTTGAATGTTGATGCTCGCATAGATGCTAGACTTAACCTTTCGTGTGTGGAAAAATTGTTTGGTCGATAATTGACTTTTATTGCTTTCGTATAATTAAGTATTATCAAGCAATTCAATTTTATAAGAATGTGATTCTTTATTACAAAATCAATATTTTAGCATCATTTTGATGAACAAATACACGAAAAATTACGCTTTTTTTTAAGATACATTCTACCCATTGCAAAGTAGTTAGCAGCAGCAGCAGCTAGTATTGAAAAATAATAGCAGTATTTTTTTTAAATCTATGTAGTACGCACTGCACCGATGCATACGATCAAAATCAATTTGTTTTTTCCTTTTTTATGTACCATACGAGGCGGAGGGAAAAATTAATAACTGAATTTTTAAGCCCATATTTCGATTATTTACGGTTTGAATGAAGGTGAAGCAGAAAAAAACACAACTCAAGCGCATAATATTAAGCGGCGCTAGCATGTTCCACTTGCAATTCCCCCGCTCCGGAAGCATGGTGATCGAATGCACACAAAAAAAGGAACCTTCTTGCAAAATAACTGTCATAGTTTTCTTTTTTTTGCCAATTTTCATACAATCGATCAGAGCGCGCCTAACCAAACTGTAGCCCATGGTGGGAAGGTTACGCATATTACGCACGGTAAGGATCAACCTAGCGGAATGAGGCACGGAAAAACGCATCTAGAACATAATATGAACATACTCGACTTCATTCTTGTACGGGTGCTGCACCCAGCGGTGCACCTGTAAAAGCACACCACGGTGAGAATGCATGCCGAAAATAATTTAAAAACGAACCTTCCGTTTTTCCTTCCGTGCGGCCACATTTTGAAATTCCGTGCAAAATATTGTAAACTAACATGGTTCGCTGGTTCGGTGCATCAACAGGGCACATGTTGTTGCCGGACCACCTGCTGTCCACTTCCTCTCACTTACCGGCAAACGCAAGGAGATCAGATTTTGGCCAAACATATTCAAACTATTTCGCTCGCAGACAGGAGGGAGCGTTTTTATGCGTATATTGGTTCATCAAATATTTTTGTGTTTGCAATATGTTTTCCCGTCGTGTTGGGTAGCTGCTTCGAAACTAGTCGTTAATACCTAGATAAAAACGCATTAAACGCTTGAATGGGGTACGCAAATGAATTCGTTCATATATCGCTCATCTAAAGCTACCGAAACATGGAATATCCATTTTTTGCTGCGTTCAGGGCACGAAAATCATGTCCGTGTGTATTCTACACGATCTGGATGCGTATTCAAACATACGCATAAACTTGCAAAAACAACAATACAAACGTGTAGTGAAATTGCAAATAAAAAACACGAACAAACAAAATGTGAAACATCGCTACGTTGCGCGAAGCGATGAGGACAACAAAATGCGATGATGAGCTTTATGCAAACTTATGGCTCAAGCAAAAAACTCCCTTTGTTTTCCCAATTTCCTGCAACCGCTTTGTGTTGCTTACTATAATAGGCAGTATTATCATCAAGTGCATGATAGACCCGGAACCAGAAGGTTTCCCAAAAAGTATGGGTGCGTTTTTCAATTGTTTTTCCAACACAGAGATTATATAGCGAAAAAGGAAAGGATTCAAGAGGCATAAGTATTTCATTGTTTGCTTCTTGCGAACCGTAATGGAAAACGCGAGGGAAATTACGCAGCTAGGTAGTTGTCGTAAAATTGTCCCATGGAAACCTACAGATAAAAAAAGAAAACCCCATTCCACTAAGTATGCCGAAAACGATGAGAGGACAAAAACCAACTAAGGCTGCATTTTGCAGTTGGCGTCGGCTGGAGCGAAAGAAAACAAATGCTGTGACGTTCACTTGCACAAGCTGCCTCCCTGGGGCGCTAGAAAAATGTTTCGCTGGTCAGAAAAAACAAAAAGGACCTGTGTTTAGCGCGTACTTTTCCGTTCCAAGCAGGCATCGCATCGAAAAAAAGGAAGGGACAGAAGGCTAAGCTGCGTGTTTGGCGTAGCTCCCTCATTTTATATTGTGGTACCGAAAGCGTACTTTTCTTGTTTCAGTTTGCTCCAAGTTTTAGCTTATGAAAGTTTTCTACCCCGAGCTCTCCCCCCCTCCCCCTTCTTCCGACACCATGTTTTCGTTGGCGTTTTTTTTATTCTTGGGTCGGCGATTTCCGATGTTAAAAATTACATAAACCGATTTATTAACATGGGTTGTGGTCAAAACAACAAACAACTTTCAAATTTACTCAACTTGGTAAATACAATTTTGCTTAATATGGAGAGAAATTTAAATAAGGCTTAGTTTAAAGATTTTATTTTGCACATGTTCTAGGATTTAGAAGTTGAACAGCACAATCATAATAATTTATTTTGAAAAGAATTATTAGAATTTGCAAGAGATCAGTGAAAATATGAAAAATTCTTGTAAACGAAGAACAAAATTTAAGAAAATTTCTAGTAAAGCACCAAAACCTTTTCGCACGTTGTTTTAAAACCATTTATTTTGATCGATACCGGATGGAAACATTTCCGTAGCGCAAGGGGAAACGGTTTAGCATGGCGGAAGTAAATCCATTACTGAAGCAGACAATCAAAACCTGGAGCAGGAGTAGGAATATTCCCCAACACAATCGGTACAAGACTCGTGTGCGCCCTCGTCCAGCGGCACAAGATGCACCATCATTCATCATTTTCCTATCCTGTCTCCAAAGCCCTTCGAAATTGCTTCATGCTCCAATGGAAGCATGGCCATTGCCATGGAACAGGATGCGTTGCTTTTTTTTTTGGTTTCTTCTACGACTTGGAACGAGTACGTGACGTAAGTTTGTGAATACGCTATCGCTATATACAAACACGTAGCGCTGCACGCACCGAAAGCCATGGCATTCGCTTGTTTTTCTACGGCACACGGCTTCAACCGTACTCTACTGCCATTATCATCATCACCAGCACGACTTGGGGCTACTTTGAATGAGGAGCAAATCTTAAAAATGGTTGCAAGGATCCCGTGTCACCTCCACGAGCGTACGCCACACTACGACGCGCACGCTCGCTAACTTAACATTCCCTTCTTTTAAAGGGATCTTTTCTCCATTTTAATGGGATTTTCTTCCTTCGCTCATTCGACGCCACACGCCTTCTTTCGTTTGCTCTTCTCCACCGCGCACCGTCACCTCCCAGTCTCACCGAATTCTCCTTCCTAGCGGGAGGAGTTTCGAGAGCTAACATTTTCATTCAATCACAAAAAGAAAATTCACGGCTCCTTTTTTGTCGACCGTGCGTTACGCTCTCGTGAATGATGATGGGGCCCCCCCGTACAATTCGAGTAATGTTGGGGGCTGACCATCTCGAGTCAGTGGTGTGAGGAAGTTAAGTTAAATGTCTTTCTTGTTCACAACTGTTATGAGCCCGATTGCTGGAGCATATAGTTGTTGTGCACACGAGTACTGTAATTTAAAACGACAAAAAAAATCCACCCTAAGTCCAATCGCCACACACCGCCGCTCCTGTATTGTTGCAACCAAACCACATCTAAGCAACATAAAATCCCGACTCGTCCCGGGCATGTTAAAAAGTTTAATTCAAACGTGAAATAAAATAAACCAACCCAAAAGCGCAAACCCTTATTTTACCACCGACTCGTCGGGTTAACGATTGAGCGAGTGCTGGCCAGCACTTGCCAACAACTCCCACTGGGGAGTCTGACTTTGTTTGTCCACGAATGGCTCATAATTTACTTACAGACTTTCGGCGCTGATTCGGCTAAAAGTTTGATCCCAGCACGCCTTTCCGAAAAGGTCCGCCGGATTCTTTCGATCTTTCTTTCGGTTTCGTGCAGTCCCGACGCTATTTTCTTGTTTTTTTTTTTTGGTCCAACAATTCCTTTTTATAAGCATCTCTCGCCCAAGCATAGGGAAACTTGTGCACGGAAACGAAACGTACCTTCTCCCTTTCAAATAGGACAGCCGATTTGTCCTGGCGATCCGTTTTCTTGCTTCGCTGGTTGCCGCTCCTCGCATGTGTGCTACCAACTTCAATTTGGCAGCGAATGGGAAAGTTTCACTCCACGCGGGCAGATCTCACAACGGCTCTCGCGTTTCTTTGCGCAGGGCGAAAAGAAAATCCTTAAATCCCGAGGACGCCACATCCTGGCACGTCCGTATGCACACACTCGTATAGGGTTTTTTTTTTGCCGTTAGTACCACTATTTATATGCGCTCGGAAGCGGTACACGTAAACTTACTTGATCTCCCATTTAGCGACACCGTGCGGATTGCCACGTACGAAGCATACAATTCGTTTGCTCAGTGCCACTATCTTGAGCGTTTCCGTTTTAGTTTCGAAAGGTTTGGATGTGTTTTTTTTTGTTTCTATTTTATTTTGGTCAACAATAGTTTGGTCTTACTCCCATACTCCCATTTCAAACGTTATCTCGAAAGACGTTTTGCATCTTTTCTGGTGGCATAAACTCGAACGAAGTTAGTTTCAAATTGATTGAGTTAAAGTTTGTAATAGTATAAAATTTTGTCAAAACACTTTGGGAATAATGTTCCTAGTGTGCAAGTGCATTTGTCTTTAATAAACAAAAAAGTTGAATGGACAATGTTACCGTTGATTTGTTATAAAAATGGTAGGTTTCAGAAGACTTTAGTGAAATATTTAAAATATTAGATCATGCCAGAGAGAAAAAAAAACATAATCGTCTTTTTGTAAAGTTAATTACTTATCGCTAAATATTACACAAAAAAAAACTAAAATCTTCTCTATTTTGTGTGTTTATGTGTGTTTTATATAGGTTAAATCAACTTTAACAAAAGTTATAATTTGTACTAACTTTATGCCAAAAAATACTCGATGTTATTTTTTTTCTGCTGGTGCACTTTTTGTTACTAGAAAACAAAATTATCGCTCAATTTCGCTTTTCCTCGTCCTTATGGAGCTAAATTGAGTTTGCTTGTCAATTTGCCAAATTAAGTTCTGGCATCCCGGATCATCGTTCTTAATTTAAGCGATTTATCTTACGACGTAGCCTATCAGCAGAAACGCATTTTAAAGACATTTAGTGTGTCTTAAGAAAAGAAAAAAATTGGAACATGCTTTGTACTTCCTCAACCGTAAAACGCCCGTTCCGCAGGGCATATGGAAGTCACACATTTCGCATTGTACTCAACGTTCGGATGATTTGTAAAGAGCCTCTATAGCTTGCTTCCCCCACACCCGCGACAACGATTGTAATTTGCAATTCATTTGTACGATTAACTTATGAGTCTGATGACACGCAACTGGTGAAACGAGAAAAGAACCATGTCTTTTGTGACATTCGACAAGGTTGTGGATGGATTCGAAGCAGATTGTTTGGAGGTGGTCGGAGCGTGTGGAGTGTGTGTAATTTTTCAGCATAATACACCGCACGGCAGAAGGTGTCACGAGCAAACAACAAACTGCCACCGAATAGATGACGAATCGTTCGACGAAAATTACAAGTGCCTGAGCCGCCCTCGCTCGACGTGAAACTTCCCTCGGCGATGTTATGCCGTCGCGAACAGCGCACGAGAGCTAGCTGTGCTGTCGTTTATGATTTAATCTGTTAATTTGATAATTGCGCTTGTGCCGTTCTCCCTAGGCCACACGGGTGTCAGTTCGAACACACCTGAGCATACGCGCCGGTAGCATAGCGAAGCGTGAGCGTTCAGACAAACAACTTCGTGCCCGGCAGCAAACGGGCTGGCTGTATGGGATGGGCCGATGATGGTATGGAAATTTGTAACGAAGGTACGGAGCGAATCTGGCCGCAAACGATGTGTCGGAACGGTGGAACGATGTGCAGCCCTCGGTAGCCAAAAGGTAACAATAATCAGGACAGTTGTGGCATGCGCATCCATCGATAATAACAACATTCACAAGCAGTGACCAAAACGAGACGAGATGGAAGTGCTCGGACCGATGGCTACTGACAACTGCAATGGGCAACTGCAGTTTCACAGACTGACATAACTCGATTGAGTTCGTTCTGGGAAAGATGACGGTCTAACGAACGGCTGTATGATATGCATTTTCATACGGGGTAGAGGTCCCGTCATCGTTGACTTAGCTCGTCATTGCGCTTGGGTTTCCAATTTTTTTTTGTAAGAATGGATGTGTGGTGTTACCTATACCAATCTACCCGTCAGATACCATACCAGATTTAGGATAATGAATTAAAGTGATTTCGAATTCAAAATTTATTTAACCAACTATTGTGTTAATATATTCTCGTCCAATTTTTAAGTCTTCTGGATCATTAAAAACTCAATCGATTTGTTTAAAATAAAACAACTAATAATCGTAATGAATTTTTAGCTTTATGAACTTCTGCTTTAAACGAGTTAAATTACACCATCTTCACTAATCTCAGCGGTGAATTGTTTATGAATGAAAATAAAAACGATGCTATTCAATCAGCGACCTGGAGAACACCAAATGCGTTTCAACAGGTGGAAAATCTTTTGTTTCCGGTCAAGTCAGGGGAAGACTATGCCGGAAGGCAGACGGACAGGTGTCTACCTGTGTCATCCAGTACCATTAATGATTTCTGAACGTGCATGATTCATGGTCATCGTTCCCGGAGGATGAATGGCCTCCATCGATTGCAGTGCGCGTTTGCATGAAAAGCTTCCCACAGCGGCAACTGCTGCTGCTGATAATAAGTGACCCCTTGGCGGGGTGAGCCCCATCCCGTTTCACCAGTCGTACGCTGTTGTCACGCTCAAAAGCTGACCGAAACCGGGCCCGCGCAACACACGCGACAGGTAATTATGTTTGTCCACATATCACTCGATAATTAGTATGTAAATGCACTCGCTTGTATGCGAATATTTGCACGCAAATTTCCTCCTCTCCCCATGCAATGGACATGATTCCCATGCCCATTTCACAAAAGGGCTGAGCGAACCGGAACCGCAACCATTGCGGGCCTCCTTTTCCTTGCAAACTGCCATTGTAACCGCTTCGTCCGGCAGGTGGACGACGGCAGGTACGCGGTGGTTCGCAACGGGAGCTTTCGGTGGAAATGTTTGCAGCGTGACAGATTTTCAACAGCGTGGCACGCCGCTTGTCATAAATACTTATCAATGGAAAACAATAAACAATGTAATAATGGTAATCGCTTCACACTGGAACGATGAGGTGACATCGCCAGTCGCCAACCGACGGTAAACGTAACTGTGGGTTATCATCTGTATTGCTTTTGCAAGATGTTTTGATTGCAACATTTCAATTCAAATTGTTTGGGGTTTTGAAAAGCTTTGAATGAGGAATTTGTAAAGTACAATATTAAATAGGAACAACAAATTTATAATCCATTAAGATACGATGCGCTATAACCAACTATTTGCCAACATTTAAATAAAACATATAATAAAACAATTCTCTTCAACAAATTTTTATTTTTATTTTATTTTATTATAGAATTTACGGCCTGGCCGTATTGCTTAATCTCTTCAACAAATATTGTTCAGATTTTTAAGTGTAGATACATAATACCATAAAGACTAAATGGAGGCGCCCAGTAAACATTATGTGGTGCAGGAAATGAAAAGACGTTTAGAACGATAATTTTTAAATTGGCCTCACTTATTTTGAACACCGCTAAGGTAACCTGATTTATTTAGCACGAAAAGCCGCGTCCAATAATCATTTCAATTTAATCTGAATTTAGTACTTTTGTCTGAACTTGTATCTGACATTTTATTGACATTGCAAAATTAGAAATATTTTCAATTTTTATGTTTTGACATTCATTGTTATTGTTTTTTTTACTAACAATAAATTACCCTTTCTAAAGTCACACGTAGCACGCCTATATCTTTTCAAGTTGCTGTATCGGTGCATTTGTATCGTTTGTATTATTGAACAAAAACAAATATTTTTTACGTCACAAATGTTTATGTCATAAATTGTAAATAAGATTCCTGCCAATTATACAAGTAGAGCTTATTCATTGAACAGGGCCATATCGAACAAGCTTTTATGAAGTGATATAAATGTTAAGAAAATTATACAAATAGTTGTAAATCTTTGCCCAGCTGCTTTAATGCATACTACAGCTTACAAATCTACCATTTCAATCCTATTTCCTACGTGTTAAACCTACCAAGATAAAATACAAACACGTTATGCTTGCCATGTATGTTCATTATTCTTACATTTCATCATTACTGTTCCATGGTTCGATCTCGATGCTATCTTTTAATATACTTTTTTTTCGCAATAACTTACACAATAAACTTGTGTTTGATGTTCCTGATACTCCCGTCATAGACATTGGCACTTCCGTTTGCGATTCAATTGTTCTTTTACGTCCCGTACCTTCAACCATTCAAGCGTCAAAACGGGTAACCTATGTGTTTTATGAAGGGGACATAAATATCGGTGAAGGGAATCAATCTGTGAGTTAGAAATTTCCCTTCCCCAGACGTGTGCCCTTTCCTTACACCATCGTTGACAAAAAGAAAGTTTGACCACGAAGGCTATTATTCTTTTACCCGCATCCACGATCACCCTCAGCAGCGCGATTGCACTTGGCAAATGAAATTTGAGGGGTTTGGCAATGGCGATGGGAATTGAATGAAGTTGTGACGGTGCGGAAAACGTGATTACGAGTGCCAAGACGAAAGTCGTCCGAAGTTTTTTTTTTCCCCATTCAAGCAAGCCTGACGAGACTAAAGGGGGAAAAAGGTTTTATTGTACGGTCTTGTCAAGAACCAGCAAATCACATTTTACGATGTACCGTGTGAGAGCAGTTCGCCAAATGCAGCATGCTCGCTGTATTGACGGCCAAAAGATAAAATGTCAAACAACATCGGGTAGACGTACGTAAAAAGAGCGCACTACACCATAGTTCTGTCCCATATGTTATTGTTTTTTGCGGAAAATCATGCGATAAAACAACCAGCGTCAAAAAACCAGATCAGAAATGTTTTATCATCGTTCGAATCCGATCATTTTAATGCGGAAATATTAGAAATATTTTAATGCACAATAACCAATTATTATTTAGTCTTACCGGTTTTCTTTTCTAGTGCACTGATGATTAAAATTGTGACTTCTCAATTTCAAAACTTATATTCAAAACTATACTGAAAAATTAAAGCCTCCAAATGAAACTATTTTCAACCATTAGTACGATGCGATGGTGGTTCTGATGCTGGCGGAAGAACAAGAATTGCTATGACTAAAAATAATCTATACCAAACCGGCTGTCTGTCCATCTGTCTGCCGACAGCGAGGTAAACTTGTGCCGTAACCTTTAACATGTAGTTTGTCTCGTAGACATTTTGTGTCAGTTAGTTAGGTCCCGTCCACGTGTATTTTAAAAATAGTTTCTACCTAATACTAACAAAACAAAGAATAAAAATCTACACAAACTTTTCAGGAACACATTCATTCTATGAGTCTTAACTACTTTGTTAGACGCTTGAATTCACTGCAAACCACACTGTGGAAATATAACTAACCAAAAAGATTAAAAGATTACTATTCGGTAGCAGCATTTTGTCAGAAATAATCTCCATCGCACTGCTCAAGGTTTTCACCTCCGAAACCCATACGCCACGTGACACTAGCCATCCCCAAATCTGTGTCAAACGTGTCAGCACCGAAACTTAAAAATGTCCAACTTCGGCACGCAGCGGGAATAGATTTTCAATTTGGTATCCACATCAAAGGAAAACGAAGAGGCCAAAAAAGTTGAAATGGGAAATTGAATTTTTCATGTCTTACACATAGCCTGGCTTTCCACGGGTTGTGCTGCTTCACATGAAACCAGCTACATGAAACGAAAATAACTCTATAGTAATAATGCTTGGTGAAAGTACGAGAAAAATATGTCATTTTCTATTTTGCAAACAAAAAACAATTGTAGCTATAACCAATATCGTGGGTAAGACATTTATTAAACAATTCGTACGAAACAAAATAGAAAATACACGTTAAAGTGACGCCGTGTAACCACTTTACCCTGTAATAAAGATAGTAATAGGATTAAAGCTATCAATATAATCTACAATTCCACTACGGAAAGGAGCGGATTCACCGTGGAATGTCATGCTCCTTTCACTGAGCAAGACTAGTGCACAGGAATGATAAATCTTCCAAGTATTTCATCATCAAAAAGGCCTACAATTGGAATTCCAATTTCCAGCCAGTACAGCGTACCTCCTCGCCGTAGAGTGAAGAATTTCCGAACACCCCGGACGCCTTCCACAAACCCATAATTTATCGTCCGGGTTTTGCATCATGCCCGTATCGTCAGATGTAATCACAAAAGCGATACGGATGGCTATCGATAGATTCATTACTTCCGGGATGCGTTCTGTGCAGGATGCAACGCTGATGCATCGTTGAATGTGATTATTATTATTGTTATTATTATTATTATTTGCACATCGTCTGTAAGTTGGCTGCTACCATTGAGGAGAAGAGATGTCGACTGGAAGTTATGTTCAGATTCAGAGCGAAAACTACT
>JXWZ01001357.1:0-17540 GCA_000956215.1 Anopheles farauti No. 4 | reverse complement strand
CAAAAAAAAGACTTTGATAGCTAATGCTCGAGTTTAGAGATTTTTTCAGCAGTTTATGCTTAATATTATGAAAATGAACAAAATGTGTTAGTTTAAAATTATAGACATTTTCCATTTAGAGTTGCACGAAATTGAACACATTTTTTCAATATTAAAAAGAAATATTACTTTGTCATTTTCAACCCCAATCAATTTCATTAAATAACCGCTTCACCATTCGAGACACTTTTTGAGAAGATTCAATATTTATAAACACTATTTCATATAGATTCTATTTTTCAGCTCAAGCTTTGCCTTTTATTTGTTCTAAAAATAGACATTCTTTTTCACTACAATCGAAGACGCTTTTCTATTTTTGGCACCGCTCAAAGTCATCGTGAAAGCTGCTTTCCCACGAGCAGCCAAACCGATTGCATGGCTTCAGAACTATTGTTGTAATTCTCACCCGAAATCGTAACAAAACAAGTTGCAACAACTGAACTGTCACCTTGCGCAGCCTTTCGTTGTTTCGCTTCTGGTTCAACAATGCGCCTTCATCGCCGGGCTTTTTCATCATCACCCGGAATGAGGTTGCACAACGCACAATCGACAACAATTGTACCGTGCATAATTAGGCTCGAGGAATATCATCTCACCGGCTGTTTAAAATGCCTTCGGAGCAGATTTTTGCATAAAGAGCTTTTTTATTTATGCTTCAAATGCAAGGCCGCGTTCGTTCTGTGCGGATGCTTTACGGTTCAGCAGATTTGTTGTGCAATAATAAAAACAAAAACCAAAAAACCCGGTGCACCAATTTTCATTGTTCAGTAGGTGCGTTGTTAACCCCAAAAAAAAAACAGACCTCTTGCGTTCGTACTTGCTTAAGATCTTCCATCGTAATCTCCATGAGGTCGATTATGTCTCGCGCGCGCGTTCAATAAATCAACGAAATAATTATTTATAGTCATCAACGAAAAACGCTCGCTTTCCCGAGGGACATAAAACATTCAGCGCTTTGGTCGAAAGGCTTTATCCGGTATCTTTTCACCGCCTCGGGAGCTGGAGTCGACGAGGCCGGGGTGTTCATTTTTATTACCATTAAATTATTCATGCATCGAACGACGAGAGAGATGAGCTGGTGATCACACCGGTTGATTGGCGTTTCGTAAGGTGGTAAGGTTGCCCACAGTATCGAACTGCGGGTCCTAGCCAGTTACGATTGATGAGGCTGATTTAAAATTCTTCCCACAATCCGTTTCTGCCGGATATCCGGGATGGGCAAATTTGGCGAAAGTGGAACCGGCGGTTACACACCGGAGCGAAGCATGGCCAAAGAAAAGGTACAAATTTTAATTAGCACCCTCTTTACACCCGGTGTACGCCCCGGTACGCCCTCCTCCATCAATGCTTGCCAAACCCTGCTTGACATTTCGCTCCAATTACTGTTCGAGAGGGCACGTCCTTAAACTCTGTGAAGTAACTACACACAGCACACTGCAGCATCGAACAAGATCAAATATTATCTCACCCAGGAGTTGCAGTGGCGAAGAAATATGAAGCACAAGCTGGTATGGGGTTAAGTAAATAATGTTATTTAATTTCATTTCTCGAGGAAGCGTCACCGCATCCGCTGCTAAAGGGATAAAGGGCTCTGTGTACTGAAAGTTTTGCCGATGTTGCATAAATCTCTCCCCACATTCCACCTCACTTCACAACTGACAGTCGAGCGCGTCGCTGTTGACATTGGCTTTGAGCCTCTCACAAAGACAAGCGTATCCTCCAAACGGGCGTAGTGCAGTGTCCTGACCCTTCCCCTCACACGGATCCCTACTCCACATCGCCGTCTGTGAGTCCGATTCGCTGCTGTTTACAACACCGGCGCGACGAGTTTGGTCGTGAAAGTCGGAGGGGAAAATACGATTCCACACAAAAGGGGTAAAGGATATTGCCATAGCCGAAGGTGAAGTGCGTCATGCGCAGTAAGGAACTAGGTTAGCGGGACGACGTTCGCGCTTCTACGGAGGGGAACAACAGGCACTCATCCGTGCCACCCACAGCCACTAGGAACGTGTGGAGAAAAGTGTGTCAATGCGAGAGGATCGCTTTTAGATAAGATTAATGCGATGGTTTGAGCCGGTTTTGATGAGGACGAGCGAAAGGATGCGCCACAAAAAGTTCATTTTGGTGATGTTTGACTTTCTGACAGGACATTCGCTCGACCGCCAGCGAAAGTGCTGCCATCTGATGGTGGTTTGTATGAAGTTTGCGGAACAATTAACGACCTGCATTTTTTTGTGCATTATTTTTCATTTAAAAAGATATTCTCTTATTTATTTGGAAGTTCATTAAGAGTTACCAAAACTACGTGCGGTACAATTTAGTTCTTTGTGGAGTAACGACCTCTGTGTACTGCATCTGTCAGTTGAGCTTTTCCGGTCAAAAAGCTCCCGTTCGGAAAAGCTCCTTTCGCCATCAAAAGTGGAGCATGCACCACTTCGCATGATGACGTGTCGAATGCGTGGTCCTTCTTCGAAAGATAGCAGTTTCTTTGTTGTTGGTGTCTAGAGTACACACCCCCACGAAGAATGGGGCAACGTCGCGCACGCACACACACGTGAAAACTTTTATTGATACGCAATCCCCCCAAAGCACACCCATACAGACATATTGGCGAATTTTCTCTCTAGAGATAGAGAAAGAGAGAGAGAGAGGGCGCGCGCGAGTAAGAGCCCAAGAGTCCAATGTCAAACCCGATAGCCTAAAAACCTGTCCCCCGTTTCGAGTAGCAGAAATTTCGAAACTCTCCCAAGTGCTGACCACCGTATATCCTTCCACAGTGTCCGCTCTGGCACCGCCGGTGTTCAAAGGATCCGGTGAGCGACACGGGAGAGCGATTCACGCTCTCCGGAATCGAAGCGAAATTTTCTTGTTTTCCTTGTGCGTGTTTTTTTTTTTGGGGGGTCTTCTCACGCCGTGCCTCTTCCAGCGAGCTTTTCACCGCCGTCGCACGCTCACGAGTTTTTCCTCGAGGTCATTCAAACGTCACGAGTCCTCGCGTCCGTGCGTGCGAGGGCACACAGCGCATTTCGTTCATACGCGCGCCACCATCGTCCGGTTAAGGGTGCCGTGCCGAGTTTTTGCCGTTTCCCTTCGCCAGCGCTGTTGCGGGATCTGTGAAAGATGTGTAAAACGTTCAACCGTGCCTAGCTCCCTGCTGGGATTGGATTATTCACAGGATTCATGACTTCAAGACGAGCTGTGACTGTGTGTGTGCGTGTGTGTCGTGTGTGTTTGTGTGTGCCCAAGACCATCCTCCGATAGATAGTCTGTCTCCAAACCCAAAAGGATTAGTGAAAAAGCAGGCAGGCAGCTGCTGCTACTACCGCCGCTACTATCGACTGCTACAACACCTACTTCTACTACTACTACTACTTCTCTACTATTACTACTTCTTCAGCCACTGTTTCTATCGTCTTTTCTGCTCCAAAACTACCACCGCTTTTGCAAGTTTACCCATCAACCATTCATCGCTTACGTTCGATTCGTTCTGTTCCCAGTGCCCTGACCTTTCCCTGGGCTCCGGGGGGGAAGGCGGTTTTCCCCCAACCCCCATCGCTGTGATCCTTCAAGGACTTTCGAACAGTTGCTTTTCCTGCTTTATTGCCCTGTCATGTTATCGGTTTTTGTTTCATTTCCGTGTGCACGTCCGTGCTTGTGAATCCTTTAGTTTCAGTGTATAGATAGAAAAGAAGGAAAAATGTGTCTTGTTTCTTCACATTCTTTTGTTAATCGTTGTGATTGAATTGTGATTTTCGGTTGCTTTTTTTTCTGCGTTTTGCATTGTGCCCTATTACTACTCCTTTTTGTCCTCAGAAGTTCGATTGTTCCTGCGTTCCTGCGTATTGCTTCGCACCCTCATTTCATCTTCTTCTCCACTACTCCTTGCACTACCTTCGTTTCACGTTTTTCAGTCTGTGTGTGGCGCGGGGTAACAGCGGGTTAGGAGCGCTTGCTAGCGGACACTCGAGAAGAAAAGTGCTCACGTGAGACACCCAGAGCCTGCTATGGGGGGACTCTGTACCGTCGCGTTTGTAATACGCTCGTAGTATGCATTGCCACCAGTCTTCACCTGCGGCTACCTTAGTAGGCGTCCATACGTCTTACGTCAGTGCAATGTTCGCTACACGAAGCGCTTGAACAGTCAGTCAGTCAGTCAGTCAGGCGCATCAATCGCATCGTTGTTCGCGTTGTGGTAGTGATTGAACGGGCGCGCTGCATCGGTTTGCATACAGCTCATTGCCAACGTTTCATTGCCCCCCTCCGCCACCCTCAAGCCCCGAACGAACGTCCGAAAGCATGCAGACGATGTCCTTCATCGTCGGTGTGAAACGTCATCGAGCCTCCTTGTCTGACAGCTGCCACTGCGGCTGCCGCCGTTGTTAGCGGTAGTGTTGCGCTGATAACACACCGCGTAAGTGTGTTGGTGTGTGTGTGTTGTTGATTGGAGTGTGTGCCGTGGGCTATAGTGTTATCCTTTTCCTCCCCAACCCCTACCCCCCTCCTCATCTCGGACCCACCGAACCGTACGGCTCCAGCTGCTGTCACACACGTGACAACGACCGAAGGCAACGCACGGGAGGCAGGATCGAACCACGGCGCAAGGACCTGACGCAAGGGTCGCGGAAAAGATGATTAGTTCGAGCTTTAAAGAGGTTCGTGCGCTTCTATTTTTAGCCAAACAACCTGTACCATCGCTATCGCCCCTTTTATGGCTCTGTTAATAGAACTTCGTAGCATAACTTCTTGGGGTAGTAGAAAAAAAAGGTGGGGAAAATAATAAAAAGCTGCTTCGTAGCAGTAAAAAATAAAAAATACACCTCATCCACCTCCAGGAGTTGCTGCAAACCCTTGTTGGGTTTGTATACCTCGCTCTCTCTCTCTAACAGCAAGGGAGGATTGCGTATGTTTAAACGACGGATGTGTACTGGGGCTGATGTAAACAAACAGAACAGGATGTTCCTGTCCCTGGAGCTCCCCCCTTCTTCCCCTCTCTTTTCCCCGTTCCGGCATAGTTCCATTGAATGCACCGGACGGGGTGCATCTTCCGTCCCGCTCGTTATGTAATGCAAACGTTGAACGATGGCAGTGAGTAGGTCACGATGATGACGCAAAACAACAAAAAGCATACCGAGAGCAAACATATAGCACCCTGTCTCATAATCACGTGCTTACGCTGGTTGCATTAGGTTGCAACGAATGGCATGCCTGGCACCAGGCATCCAGTTCCATCCGACACTGGGGTCATTTTGTTTGCCGTGCTTGAAATAAGCCTGATTTAATAACTCAACTCCCGATGACCATCCATCGCCCCGAGGCGGGTGATCCCGCAGGACGCTTGCTCGGGGCAGCATATTTGCAATTTCCTTGCCCGAGACCCGGTGTCGGTGTGTGTGTGTGTCGTCCCGAACGGCACAGGACACAGAGACACGCGCTTTTTCGGGATCCTTTGCCTTATTCGTTTATGTAATCAAATCTTCCTCATCAACCATCATCCTCCCGATAGCAGAGGAAAGATCGATGTTCGCTAGCTGTGTTTCGGCAGTGGTGCTCCGTTTTCAGATAGAACCTGTTTTTATTGCTCGAATTTTGAGTAATTCTCGCTGGACGAATAATAGAATAGAAGCTGGAAAGGCTTAAAAGTGGGCCATACAAGCCAATTCAACTACGAGTTGGTTCGGTTTTTATTTCCTTTATTATTGGGAGGTGTAGAACTGTTCTTTGGGTTTTTTTTAAAGATTTGAATATTTCTTCCTAGTGACATGCACACATATCATTTTGAAATATTATAAATGATATTTCTCTAAATTTTTATAGATCATAAAATCGCCTTTAAAAAAAATCTTCCTAAATAGTATACTTTTCTCAAATTTTAAAAAGCAACCAAAATTTAGTACATCACTGTGTCTGGGGTGCTTGATGTAACGAGCGTGCGTGAGAAAGATGGAGGAAGAGGTCATACGTCATCACGTGCCAGGAAGTGTAGCGTGTAATTAATAAATCTTCCCACCCGCACACACCAACCTCAAACTGGCAGAAAACTCACAGGGGAAAAATTACCCCATACACACACACACACCCTCGTATGGTTGTGTGCCACTGAACGAGCGGGAGCGCACGATTATGTGATCGAAACATGAAGATTCATCGGGGTGTCCCTTGTTACTTTTTGTGGGTTGTTGCATTGTTTCATGAGCATACGATTCGATTCGAACCGTGAGCATCGACCAGCAAGCGAGTTGATCGTCCGTAGAAAACCAACGTTGAAAAGGTGCGAAAGCCCTTCCCTTTGTGGAGTAACAGTCGCAAATATTGCACAATCGGACGATCGGTTTTTTTTTTTGAGTTTTACATTGCCATCTGCAACCAGCTGTTGGAGGGTTTGCAAGCGTAATAAATATTGCACCCAAGTCATCCACCGTCCAACCGCTAGAAAACACCCCGGCGCGGTCATTTCGAAAGGCAAGAAAATGATCGGTGAAGGAGGGAGATTCATACAGTGACCTAACTCCTTTGGGGGTGGTCTCCTCCCTTTGGGCAGGGCAACGTTCAAAGGTTCAACAAAACAGTGGAACGCGTTCGGGGCGGAAGCATGACGCCAGACTGTTTACAACACCGGTGACTGCAGTGACTCCCGGGCTGCTTCGCCACCCTCTGCAGCCTGGTAATGAAATGGAATTCCTGGTATTCACCGCTTTCCTATCGTGATTTTGTAAATAATTTATGCTCCGCTATGGACAGACTGAAGGAAAGCGTTTCCTTTTCATGTCGTCGTCGGCATCTACGCTCACGTGCTTTGCGGTACCAGAAAGTAATATGCGTTTTTTGTTTCGTTTCGTTCGTTTCGTTTTAGGTGAGTGACGCATTTTTGGAGCGAAGAGGGCATTGGATAGTTCGTGTTGGATTGAATGATTCATACACCACGCCGTAACTGTTGCCAAATAGGGTATCGTTAAGTAACCCGACCCAATCAAATGATGTACAATCTAAATCGATTTGAAGTTAGAGTTTTGATTATTATTACGGTGTACATCTTTTAAAAAAATACACGTCAAGTCTTAAGTATTGACTTTATCAACTTCATCTACATGAAAATGTTGTGCGAAACAATTTTTAACTAAAATAATGCCTGCCTCTTGCTCGTGCCATGCTGCTCAGCAAGTCTACCCGCGTCGACGCCAGCGCTCAGGGTAGTGACAGACACTGGCAAAAGAGCGCACACGAATGGAAAAGCCAGACTCCCACAGGACTCCCCGGGACTTGATGGCCTGTGTGGCGTAAGCACATTCCTCCCTTCGGAATCCTTTCCCAGCGGGTTTACCCATTGTGTGTGGCTGGCTAGAAAAGGAGCTGCTCACAACACCGGGGTACATAAAAACTGTAACAACCACCATTACCCGGGGTGGATTGCTGAAAAAAAAGGGAGTTGGTGTTCCATTTTTGTGGCGGTCGTGTTAATAAAACAGGCGAACAATCAGCAACGAAAACAACAACCGGAGAGAGGAGCCCGCAACGCACAAGGAGACGGGGCCGAAGAAACCGTATGTGATGTTGGCTGTCAATGTGTAACGATGGCTTGGGACTGGCAACACGCAGCTTCTTGTGAAAATGTGTCAGGCTTAATGAGGAAAAGCGTCATTGTGCTGTCGCTGAAACAATACAGGCCGGTACAAGCCAGATGCGACGACGATGAGGAGAGATTTTTCATCTGCTTTTCTTATCCGTAGCAGACGGAAATGTATGCCCTTTCTCCGCGAGCCTCCACATTTCAATTAGAGTTTACTGGAGGAGCCTATTTAATGTCCACGGTTGACATTTGCACGGTGTGCGTTTTCGTTTCGTTTGACCGGTAATGGGTAATTTTTGCACACCCGTAGGGCATCACCTCCTGCTCCGAGGCGTGGTGTTAGCGGGCAAATTGGACACGCCGTTGTGAGATTGCGATAATCAAGCATAACACAATTTCGCTCGCATACACACAAACAAGGGCGCGCGCGCGCTCTCACCCCGCCTTATGTACACATTCATTTCGATTGCTCCTAGCGCGAGGACGGGCTTCGGGAAAAGGGCAAGGACACACGTCTTCAGCCGGAATCCGGATTGTGTTTGCGTGTGTCGGTAAGGCACGGAATATTCACACTTGCGGCTGCGACAGAATGTCTGCCGGCGTTGGCGCACGAACGTCTGCGTTCTGGACGCTTCCCCGCACGGTTTCGTTGGAAGAGCAACTTTTGGGGCGCAAGCTTTTTCCCGACCCTTCGCACTGTAACCGCTGCCGAGCGCGCCAGTTTAATGTCGCTCTTCTGCGGATGGCTGGGTGCATTACGCTACTGCAGGTTATTTATGCCCTCCCCCTGAAGCGGCGGTAGTTAATAATGTGCTGAGCTCTTTTTTTTCCACGACGACGGTAGTTGCATGTCTGTTGGGTCACATCGATTTTGGGATTGGGAAAATGAACCCATTGCTGTCGGTACGAGTGGCCTAGATTGTGTTTTTTTCTGTGTGTGCTGCTTGTAGATCAACGCCAGAAGATATGGCGTTCTCTCGTGGTGATGGAAAACGTGTGGAAGATAAACGCACCTTATCTATCCATCGCAAGACCGGATGGAAACGTGTTATTATCGATTCAATCTCGCTTCGATTGTGTGGCAGCAGGAAGCCGTGTGACATGAATTAAAATCGTCAATCCGGTTCTCATTTCAACCCCACGTTTTTTTTTAACTGATTTTAGTTTTAAATAAGAATCAAATGTCAAGTGCACTAATGAACAATTATTCAAGTTTTACATTATTTGTTTTATATTTTGAATGGATTTGCGTTTAATTCATTTGAGTTAAATTTTTAAATCCAAATTGGATCTAAAATATCATATCAAGCTCAGAACACTTGCTCCAAGAAAAAAATAGCTTTGCAAACAATGATTATAAGTTTGGAAGTTATGAAAATTAAACAAAAAAATATATATTGTGTCTATAGTATTTTGCTTAAGGCTACCTATACGCGCTTTTTGTGTGCAATTTTGAAGTATTGAAATAATCCTTTTCGAAAACATCTTTGGTGCTGATTGTCTGTAAATTCCACTGGAATTAACCTGGACAGCAGCCATCATTTCGTTATTCCCCTCCACGGGGTAACAAATATGTTCGCGTTTTGTAACTACCTGTGTTAAAAAAATGCCTTATTCTTGCCAACCACATCCCAGACTGCTCCTCCTACGAAAATGTCTTAAAACTCGTGGTCACTGTTACCCCGTTTTCTGTTCAAATGTTACCCGTATGCCCGCAACCATCGCCAGGTACGGGTGGATCCGGAGTTTTCCTCGCGACGAAACGAGCTGAAGTTGACGTCAGAAATCTTCCACTAGTCGCACGTGCAGGTTGTCGGTCAACGGCAATCAGCGTCATAAGACAGTTGAGCTAGTTTCAAATTAGTGAACTTTCGAGCACGGGCCGCACGCGACGCGAACACTTTCGAGCGGATAATTAAAGTAATTAGTCTTCCGCGGGTCTTCCGAGCGCAGAAGGAACGGAAAGCGATCAAAGAATCGCAGTGAAAGCAGTGAGACACAGTGAGAGTGCTTTTGGCAATTTGTGATTATTAAAAGCGGCAGTGGTAGCTTGTGTGTGTGTGTGCGTGTGTTTGCGGAACGCAGTTAATGCCGTGATAGAAGTATGGCATCAGTACGGCTGGCCAGCAACCAGCATCGTGTGTTGGAAAATCGATGCGATGAAGTGACGGACTCGAACTCGAGCTACTTCATCGACACCAATTCGTTCAGTGCGCACGATTTCGACCGGTTCGTCAACTCGCTGGAGGAATCGTACAATGTGCACTTTCGTTCGAGGCAGCTGGACCATTCGCTGGGCAAGATGCAGCACGGTGGTGAAGATATCGATGGTGAGGAGGAGTACTGCATGTTTCAATCGCTGCGACGCTACGCGCAAGATGTGGAACAGATCAGCAGCTACGGTGGAACGCCCATGTCCAGTACGTGTTCGTATCCGTGTACGTCGGAAGAATCGCTGCAAGCTCCGGATGCTCCACACAATACCCGTATACGCGAGGACCAATCGCCGCGTATCGCGAAGCGCAAGAGCTTCCTCAACATCTTCCAGTACTTCGACGAGGACGTCACCTTCGATGAGGAGGATCGTACGGATGAGGAACCGGAGCGGGAACCGAGCAGCAGCGACCAGCCGGTAACCGGACGAACCGAACAGGTGGAGAAGAAGAAATTGGTACTCCGTGAGTGGGACACGAATGTGGAACGATCGCACCTCCGCCAACCGAAGCAGGTTGGCCGGCTGAACGCACAGCTGCTGAAGATGTTTGAAGGTGAAACGGCCGCACCATCCTGTAACAACAAAAACAACGTCAGCAAAGCGAGGTCAGCACCAGACACCACCACCAGCAAGGCTGCCGGCGCGAAGAAAGTGCCAATTATGCAGCACAATCGTATCGAGCCGTCGAAAAAGGCGGTCAACACCGTGAAGAAAGCGGCACCGAAGCCACCGCACTCACAGTCCGATAGGGAAGTTGAATGCCGACGGGTGAATCTACAGCAACGGGCACCGAACACGTCGGTGAAGATCATCAACGCGGCGCCGAAAGTCCACCGGAACGCACCGGTCGCATCGAGACAGCCGTCGGAGCAGCACAACCTGAACCGGACCAGCGCTTCCGAGCGCGACAAGTGTTACGTGCGCAACATCAACGATCTCTTCCTGCAGTACCGCAGCCGGGAGCGATCGGAGAGCGGTACGCTTCCCGACTTCAACCAGCACGTCCGGGAAGCGATCGAGCAGATCGAGAAGCTCGAGGAAAGTCACGTCCGCTCGGTGCTGGGGCAGAATGCGTTCGACGAGATGGTGGTGGTGCCACCGAGTGCAAAGTGTGAGAAAGCCGTCGCGCAGACCGTAGAACCGGAACCGGAACCAACCAGGGTGAAGGAGGAATCGGCCCTCGACATGCACTACCGGCTGCGGCACGAGACCTACCGGCTGCAGATGCACAATCTGATCGAGACGGATCAGTTCGTGCGTATGTCGGTGTCGGATCGTAATCGGCTCGATCTCTTGGACACCGTCTTCAACCGGTCGCACCTCAGCCTCATCCACACGGTGTTGGCACTGATCCAGGAGAACATCGCCAAGGGCGACCAGGTGTTGGTGCAGGTTGACGCCGACGGTGGCGGAGGCGATATGGCGTTCGTGGACGCGATCGCCGGTGGAAGCTATCGGATCGATGGTATGGCGACGAGTGCCGCCGGTGAGAACTGTGTCGTGTTGGACGTGATCGCGGTGGACGAGGTGACCGGCAGGATGATCAAGATTACGGTGGAGTTTGTGATCGACGTGGCGAACCGGACGACGAACGTGCGGCAGCGGCAGGTGAACAACAGCGACGAGTTCCATTTCGTGGTGCGGCTGGTGTTTGAGGTAATGTGCAAACCGGCGAAGGTGCTGGCCTCTTCGTTCTACACGGTGGACTGTGGCATGTACTGGGACCGGGATCGGGTCGTTCCCTTTCTGCGGAAGTGTGCACGAACCGTGCGAACGGCAGTGCGTACGGTGCCAAGTTTTAAGCACCCTAGAAAGTGGTGGAGTGCGCTGAAGCGTCGATGTGACTGATCTCTGGAGTGCGACTGAGTGAGATTGTATATATAGATGGTATTGTAAATATGTTCATGTTTGTACAATAAAACAAAAAAAGATTTCAACCCAAGCAACTGCCCGTGTCTGATGTGTTTTATTTGCTTTTAATTGGAAGATTTTTCTGGCATCAGTTCCGTTCGGGCCAGTTGCTTGGGCTGATCTCTTTTTGTTTCGTTGCTCGTTGCTTTGCTCGACGGTTTAATCGGTGTGTCAATCATGGGGGAAACATGATACGGTTTCTATCTGGCAAGAAGATATCTTTACAACGAGGAGAAACTTAAAGTCTCCACTTGAGTCTGATTCGTTTCAATCAATTGAAGCTCGTGAAGCGATTAGTCTTGCCCGTTTAGATGTGGTTAGCTGCTTAATAGGATGGAATTTCCCGCACCAGAACCTAACCTCACATCTTGTTTCTTTATTCTCTTCCCTTCTCCCATCGCAGCCGCCGGAGAATGAGCTGCAGAAGTCGCATGAAACGGGCACCAACCTGAGCGAACATCAGCTACGCGTGCAGGCCTCCCTGCAGCGGTTGAACATACCCGACTGGTACAAGCAATATTCCGGCAAGGATGGGCCGGCCAACCAGACCGCCCCGACGGTACCGACGACGGCGGCAAGCGGCACCACCGCCGGCGGTATCCTGCGCAAGCGGAACAGCGACGTCGGACGGTGGACCGGGCTAAGCTCGAAGACGACTTCGCTCAGTTCGCTCGGGTCGCACCGGTCGGACCGTAGTCCAGTGATGCTGAGCCCCTCCGCACACAGCCACCACGGTCAGACCGGCTTCTCGCGCTGGTCGACGTCCCACCTGAACTCGAATCAAACGTCGCCGAGCGTGTCGACGCGTGGTTCGTTCACGCGGGGCGGACTAAACGCGAGCGTCATATCCGGCTACTCGACCGCTTCCACCACGGCCGGTACAACCGGTGCCAACAACGCAAACAGCACGATCCGGAACTCGTTCCGCCAGCCGTACCTGGGCTGGCGCAGCCAGGAGAAGCTATCCCAACCGCGTACGCCAGCGGAGCGGTAAGCTAGAGCGGAACGGTGGTACCAACAATTGAGGGGAGGAAATGACACTAAACCTATGATCCATTTTTCCAGATTGGCATCATCGCTGCTGCAGCAGCAGGGCGGCGCAGCGAGCAAACAGAAGGAGCAACAGCTGAAGGAGCAACAGCAGAAGGGTCAAAACCAGAAGGACGAGTCGGTCGTCACGCCGGAAATTCAATCATCAATCATAGAAGTAACGTCAGCGATTGTACATTATGTAAATGACCAAACAAATCGACACTCACGCAGTAGATCCACTAGTCCAAGCCAAAGGTAAGGAAGTTTCGCCGCACCCGTTTGGCGCCCCGGAACCAATCCAATCTAATCGTTTTGCTTTTCACGCGATTTTTTTTGTTTTAGATGTTGGCTAGAAAGTTCGTTTGTTGGTACCCGGCCCCTCGACTCGCCGCAGACACCCCTGATCGAGAATAGTTCCGTTCTAGGATCATCCGGCAGTTCGCAACATCACCCCCACCATCACCAACAGCAGCAACAGCAACAACAACAACAACCGAATCAACATCCACAAACGGCCGGTGATCACTATCGGTTTAATGCCGGCCGGATGAACGGTGTCGGTGAGTCGACCCTGATCTAGAACCTGAACCTCTGTGCTTGTTTTACTCTTCTATCTATCCGCCCCCGTCCTGTTTTTCCCGTTCGTTTTTTTTAAAGCGCTCTTGTGTAAAGCAAAACAGCAACAACTTTACGTTGCATTTTTTCTTTATTTTTGTCTTGTCATGTTTTTTTTTAAACGAATATTTCTTCAATTGTATCGTTATCGTACCAATCATCCAAGCATCGTCGTCATCCTCATCTGATCAGTCTAGAAAACTAGCTCTATTATTATGTGACTATTCGTTTTTCTTATGGTTTCGTTCGGTTCGGATTACAATCACTCACCCCGTCCGCGCGCGCAAACACGCGAGTAGTACGAAAGCAAAGTGTTAGATGATGATGAACAGCTGTAGAGCGGAAGTGGATATGGTGGATATCAAACCCGCACGAATCGCAGTACAGAAACGTTAGTGTTGCGTTTTTTTCTTCATTTTTTAATTGTGTCTCATGCTTTCAATGCGTTTCCGTAGCAGTTTAGGCCCACATTTGGTTCTATTCTGAATGTCTCAATGTAATATTTTTCGTACCACGGTATATCATGTAACAAACAAAGCTCCAATATGAGGAGCGCATATAATTGTAGATGTTAAGTGATCCCCCTATACCCACTCCTCCCTTCTTCGGTGCAATCGAAAGAGATGCAAAAGCGCGCACGCTCTCTGTATCTCTCTCTTTCTCCCTCTCGCCCTACAATTTGTCAATTACTTAGTGTTAGTACCTTTTTTCTTTTCGATTGCTTCTGTTAGATATTTTACTTGCGCGTCGAATACAATCAGAAATTCCAGTTCGCGAGACACAGTATATTGGAGAATTGGTGCCTGATACAATGGATAGAAGTAAAGTACAATATATACAGGGTGACATACGGAAGAAGCCGTGAGCGAAATTTTTGCTATTGCTATTGCAATGCCAAACGTTAGCCGTGTGTCCAGAGACGAAGGACGTGTGTTTGCGATAGAGTTTGCGGCAGTACGCGAATCGTGCTGCTTACGAAATGCATTTTGTCCTATTGACAAATCTAATCTCGAAATCGATACCTACAGCACAGACTCGAACCCCACATACATGAAGGAGTTTACTTTGCCTATGAAAGCATTCATCGGTAGGGATGCGAACTATTTTCGCATAACGAACGCGAACGAACTAACGAACTCATGAGCTTGCGAAAGCAATAGTCGATGTTTCGATAGTTTTAGAACACACCTTTCACAAACTCAGACTAGCAGCTGCAGGTAGGAAAAGCCTATTAAAATGTGTAAAAAATACATTCGGAAGAATTTGGAAAATTTGTATCAAAATTTCACCGTGCAACTCGAAATACTAGGAGCGATTCGAAAGAAGAAAAAAAATGCAGCTTTTTGGAGTTTCAAAGTCAGTTTCAAAAATCTCAAATCGAATCGGGCAAAACTCACATACAGCAGGGAACGAAGCGCCACCGATCACCTCCTCTTATTTAAAACGTACGTTAAATTAAGGAGTGTTTTGATTTGCGGCGTTGATACTCAACACATAACCCCTTCACCCTTAGACACAAAAAAAACGAACAAATTTTTTCCAAGGACCAAGAGAATATCATAAAAAAACACTTGCCAAATTCAGTGGCAATTTTTCTACCATCTATCGCAAACGGATGGATGTGCATTATTAACGCACGGACCTATTTGTATCTGAATGTGTGTTTTCGGTTACTCTTTCGTTCATTCTCGTTGACGTTCAGAAGCGATTTTGTTACTGGTTTCAAAATTCTGGTAGTCGAAAATCGACCCCACCCCCCTCGTACACATTCGGTGCTGCTCATCGAAGTTGCTAAAACTCAAAATCAAAGCCCGACGCCCGATATAGTTAAAATTGTGTATTCTTTAATGTGTGTAGCAGAACCGCGTTCGTTCGTAAGCCACGATGGTAGCACGATATTAATACGGAAAAGAAACATGCCCGAATGGGGGAGGCGAACGAAACACGCGGTCGGTTTAAGCTTCTAGTGCGTAAGTTTTAATTGTACTCTTATCTTTATTATTATTTAATTTTTGCCTAATTTGTATAAGTATTATTATCGTTTACAATAAACACTTTTCAGCTGCAATATACCCATGATAATAGAGAGAGAGAAAAAAATGTTTCGTTTACTTGTGTTAAATGTTTCGTTCGTTTGTTTCGTCATCCGTTGGTTATGGTTCTCTATTCGTTTTATTTATGTTTTGTACTGTCTTTTTAAATATATTATTCTCGAGCGAGTTTTTCCTATTTATAAACGTTATTTCGTTATTATTAAGGCATCTTGGCAATTAAAATTAGCTCCACAGGGAGCTTGTTCTACTGTTTAGAGAATCGCGTTAGTAGTTTTTGCTAAACGGTACTAACAATAACTTTTAAAAAGCTAGAAAAGGTGTCGGTTGTCGGAGTGAAGGTGAAACAACTTCTTCGCGCTTTTTGCTCATGCTTCCCATTGTGATTTTGTGTTTGCGTTTTTTTTTAAACTCTTCTGTTCGCCGCATCGTGTGTATTCGTTTTCAACAAATGTGTCAACTAACAAACATTTAACCTCAACAATGGCAGCGGTTTGACAACGGTGCGCTCATGATCGTGACCACTTTGGCACACGCCCCGGGGGCACGAAGTGAAGGCGATCTACTCGTCTCAGTAAAGAACTGTTTTTTCCAACGTGTCTTTTTTTTCTTTCTCTCTCTCTCTTTTTCTTCTCGTTCTCATGGCTCGTGTTGCTGGTTTGCCCCGGTTTGCCCCGGATGATGATGGTTTTGCTACTAACCAATGCACACTAACACCCTACTAAATCGGTGGTACGCACATAAACAGGGGCGACCGGAGCGGCGGTTCCGACGTTCTCGCTACCACCCGAGCATCAGTCGCCCGGATCGGCCACCCTCGAGGATGTGCTCGCCTCGTTGCTCGGCTTGCCGGCCGATTCACACAGGTCCTCAGGTATGAACCTGTAAGTTCTACTCCAACTACGAAACCGCAAAACCGATTCCCGATTTTGCCACGCGTGCACGCGCGAACCTGTCCGTGTGCCTGTTGTGTCTGCGCCAGTTTTGCGTGATCCTCCGTCTATGCCGCGTCTCCAACGCCGGCAGACATACACTGCCGCTGCTCTGTCCCACTGTACTAGATGTGTGTATGCCGCTCGATGTTTGCCCTTATGCAGATGCAGATTAGAGACGCCCTCTTACGTTCTTACTGTCTGTGTGTTTCTTTCTCCGGTTTTTTTTTCTACTCTCTGCTCCTCTCGAGCGCTAAGCCTTAATCTCTTAATCAAAGCTCTGTCTGGCATTTACTCTGCATTTTGGCGTTTCTTTCCATTTATCTGCTAGTGTTGTGTTGTGTTGTGTACGTTTCGTGTTTCGTTTTCCCTTCAATTATTAACGCTAGAACAGCTCCTTTCCTTGTTACCACATGTGCCTTACCCGTCCTGCTCTTCCTGTTAATAGTCTTTAAGAGCAGGACTTGTGAGATGATCCGACCAACTAGACCAACAGGCTAGCGTGTTTCGTTCCGTTTTTTCGTGCTTGATCGTTGCGTTCTTATCTTATCTGTCCGTTGTTTCGTCCTGCTTGCCGTCTTTGCCACGCTGTGCTCGAATGTTCCGTTTCGTTATGTGATATCCACAAACCTCCGGAGCATGAGTATCTTCCGGACTCGATAAAGTGCCCTCTCAAAAGTTTGTTTCTGTGTTAAAGTAGTACCCAAGCTGGCGATCGCACAGCCAAAAGAGTCTTACTTATTTCTGGGCTCTTGATCCCCTTGGTGGTATGACCGAAACCCAAACGTACATGTTAGTCTGTAGTGCCCCGTTCAGAACTTATTATCCGTATCTGTTCCTGTGTTGACTTTACATACATATATGTTTACGTTTCGTTTACCGTTTCACTTTTTTTTTTACAATCCCTCACCACCCGTCCGGCCTGCCTCCCTCGGTTGCGCGTCGGACGAACCGGTTAGCAGTTAGCAGAAAGAGCTATCGCAATGGTGGCATACACTGAGGGGCATGCGCCTCAAGTTAGGCAACACGCGTAGCGTTTGTAGAAGTGCCAGGAAGAAAGAGAGGAAAGTCACCGCGTTTGTCAGCGCCAGCGGTCTCAGAAAGCGATGTGGAACAGTACGTATCGAACCAATACACCAACCAACCATGCCCCCCAACATGGCGTCCAAGCAGAGCTTTAT
>JXWZ01001354.1:0-27052 GCA_000956215.1 Anopheles farauti No. 4 | reverse complement strand
TAAAAAAGTGATGGAAGCATTTTAGTAAACTCAAGCAACGCTTGTTTTTGGAGCTTGGACAGATGCACAGTGTTTGGGTGGTAAGGATTTTACAAAAAAGGAGATTCTTTATCATGGAAACTTTTGATTGCAATGTAATTGCAACGGTTTGGTTGGAGTGTTATTGTTCTTCATGATCCTCAGAACTAGAGAGATGTAGATCATTAGAGATCATTGTTAATTTTTATTCAAAATTAAAGTTTAGAGGTATTGTTTACTTTTTTACAATCATAAATATTTGAAGATTTGTAAAATTTTAAGTAGAAAAACTATAAATATTCTGAAACAGTAGAGAACGCTGAAAAAAAGTAAATGAAAAAAAACGACACACGGGGCAAAGCAATACAACGGAACAGACTCGACAGGAAACGAAAACCATATAGAGAGGAGACAATGAACAGACGCTGGTGAAAAGCAAGTGAATGGTGCGTAGTAATAGCGCACAGTTGAGAGAAAATAGGGGTGATTTTAAGAACATGGTGTAATGAAGAAGCGAAAGAAGTAATGTAGAACAACGGTGTAATAAACATGGGACACGGACAGCAAGAAGAAGGCAGACGATCCCGGATTGTACAACTACATGCGTACGTGCCAGCACACCAACACGCACACGTACGCCCATACACATTGACACGCAACTTGCACAACCAACTTGCCAAGGGCTCCATTTCACCCGTCGGTGGTACGTGAAGCCGCCGCATTCGCCGCATCCGCCGCATTCGCCGTCGCCGTCGCCATGTTGGTATTGCTTTTTTCCCTCACACTGCGGCGACGAGCGCTTGAAAGGGACGTGTCGACCATTTTTACAGCGCGTACAAGCGAGAGGCGACTAACGCGTGGCCGTGTACTTTTGCCGGTACGATTGCGCAATCGCGAGGAGAGCCCCCGTCGTTTGTTCGTTCGTTCGTTGAATTCGTTCTCTTTCATTTGATTTGCTTGTCGACCAAAGTTCTTCCCGTTGTTGTTGTTTTTCTCTCTTTTCCATTTTTCATGCTGGGCAGGAAAGCGTGAGGGGATGGTGTTAGCGGAGTATCGCTTTTCGCCCCATCGGTTTTCTTGCCTTGGTTATCCTTTTTCACTTCGCGGAAGAAGTGCGTTTTTTTGCAATTTTGAGGACGAAAAGTCACCGTATAAACGAATCGCATTGTGTATTTGGAGAGCCGGAAAAGCGAAGATTGAGGAGTGTGATGATTTCGTATCGTCTGGTACGCAACAGGGGGAGGATGGTAGCTGACGGCATCAGTGTAAAGAGAACCCCCTTAAAATCGATGTTACTACACGTCTCCCCTGGTAGATGCTATTTTACTTTGCTCTCCTCTTCCTAAGCGCCTACTTCGATCCCCTAATGTTCGTTCCGTACCGTCACATGCGGGGTCAGGTGAGCTGTTTTATTTGGTGTGGTGCATTTCACTGCTAAAGGTCGATTTTTTTTCTTCTCCCGTTTGCGCTGTGGGTGTAAGCGAGTATGTTTATTTCGCAGAGCGCTATAAAAAAAAAATGCGACCCTAGTGCACAAAAATCCTGCACTTTTGTTTTAACTTTTGGAAGTTGATACGGTTTCGTCGACTTTGATGATTTGGCGTGTATCGATACATCGAAAATAACCAGAAGCTTAACCACGTGATTAAGACAACGTGATTTTTTGTCTTTTTTATCGGGTTTAAAAAATTTGTTAGCATTTTCTAAATACTTTACTGGTGAACAGAGCAACATCGCGGGATCTTTTTATTATCATTGGGAATATAGATTAGTTACCACGATACTTTCTTTGTACATGAAGTAGGTCAACGAATCGGTATATCATATGTATTGCTTTTTTGAAAATTAAAACACAAATGATAGCAAAATTACGTTACATTTATCCCCTTTGCTTTCCATGAGCCATCACCACCGTTGGCTCGTGCTCAATTGGCTATATTATTCTGTACACCACCGGTGGTTCTGGTTGTACCTTGTTCTGTGCCGTAGGCTTATCTGCAACTTCCTTCCTGTCATGAAACGTTCTGCCCGTCAGAAGTCATTTCGACAAACCTTCCGACCGTGTGCCAGCAAACCTTTCAGCGAAAGAAGTTATAGTGCTTTCCATGTCGATGCCCCAACACTGAGCTGGCTGGAAGCCAAGTTCCAACATCGGCAAGGTCGCAAAATAAAAAGTTTCAGGCGCATTGCCGTTTTTTACAAGAAAAAAAACATCATTTGGGAATTTCATTTGAAATACTTTATTTTGTATTTGATGGTTTTTGTTTTCTGCGTAAAATGTTTCTTTATATATGAAACTGGCAAATGGCACATCGTGAGTTATAAAACATAGAATAGTATATAGTATATAGTATAGTATATAGTATATAGAATATGGAATATAGAGAATATATATATATAGTGGTTTTATGTTTTGATGGGACTAGCGAATACAAATCGTCTGCCGTTCAGTAAACTCACAATACAAACGTACTCATTAGTTGTTGTGCCACGATTTTTTTTACATATTATTAAAATTCAGTCATACGCGCAGGAAACTCCACAGTGCCTAGAACAATAGTGGAACACAATGCCTGATGTTGTGCAGTAAGCGATAAAATATTTTCTGAACACCCCACATTCGAGACCCCAGTTCTGGTCGGTTGCATCAGGGAACGGGAGAAGGAGGGGGAGAGAAAACTTTGTGTTACGTTTTCTGGATGGTGTGTAGTTCGATGTGGAGCGTTCCGACACGCCATAATCACTCATGCCTTGATTGCTTATGTGTTTTTTTTTGCATCACTAAATCCACCTAGTGTGTACCGTCAATCGCCTCTAAGTTTTTTATGAAGTTCATATGGAATTCTTTTTAATTTAATACCAATTTTTGCGATATGATAGTTAACGTAGAAGCCACAATATCAGTGCCGTTGCTTTGATTTTTTTTTCTCTCGCTCCTATTCGATTAAATATGATTTCTTTCTTTATTACGTAATAGTACGTCGCATGTTTATAGCAAAAGTCCATTCCTAGGTTGAATTATTTTTTTTGTTATTTTTTTGAAATTATGATTATTCGTATTATTATGAAAAAGCCATTAGTTACACATAAATGTCAGAAATAGGTTGATTCATGATATATCCAAGTATAAAATAGGCTCATACGGATGCACATATGCACTGAGCAATATATTCACTGCTTTAATTGATACAAAAACTATTGTTCTGTTGGAAAAGCTAGCAGTTTCATCGATAAAACTTGCATATTGGTTAAACATTCGACTGAAACTGCGCCGCTTGCATCCTTTTGGGCGATTGGAAATTGATTTCCGTGCACGTTTTTTAAGTCAAACAAACAGTCCTGCTGGCTCGGCTCTGCAGTCATATCGAACGCATGTTGCAGATAGATAGCGCGAATGTTTGTTCGTTCTTTCGGTACCTAACATAGTGCTAAACACACACACAAGGTAAAATAAAGATGAAAAATTGTTGGCCGTTGAAAAGGGCGCCCAAAGGGCAAATGAACTTTCGGTAAGCTTCTAAATATTATAACGGTACAAAAAAATGCACACACACACACACACACACACACACACACACACACCCCTACGCTAGCCTTCTCATCCTCACCCCTTTTGTTTTCGATGGTTTTTTTTCAATGCGTGCGATAGTGACATGAAACACAGATAAACTATGGAATTGAATATGTACATGCAAGTAGGCAGGCAGACGTCAAGGTGTTAGCTCTCTATGACACAGGAAGTGAGAAAAGGGACGTAATGGGGTTATTGTGTGTATTTGTACGTGCAGCGGATAGCTATGTTTGCGGGCTTTTTAGTTTTTTTTTGGTTTGGGTTGTTTGGTACCGATGGTTGTTTCGTTGCGTGTAAAAGAGTGGACAAAAAGGTGTACGTTCTGTCTTGATTAGGAATGATGGCACACTGTGCATTACAAGTATGAGGTTAATGGACAGTAAACGATAAATTAATCCACGCTATCTTTTACATGAAAATTATGAAAAGTTAAAAAATATCCAATTTTGAGGTTTTACTATTATTGTGGTTGCTTCTGCGTGCGAATTTATACCACACATTGTGGGCTTCTTCCAGAAATCGCTTTATTAGTCAGGGGGGGCCGGTTATGGACAAGAAACCATAAAATATTTAGTTCGATGTTATTATTGCATTGCACAACGGCGGGGGGCATGTTTTTAGGAATCGATATATGTAGAATTTTGTTTTTTTTTTTACCAAAGTTCACGCCCAAATATCGCTGATCCACTTGACCTACACGCGCGTACACAACTTCTGGGGGTCGAGTGAAGCCGCGCGTCGTGAATTGCCAACTCTGCCACTGGATGATTCCAAATATAAACCCAAACGCGTTTTGAGTGCGATTTTTACAGCGTGTGTGGTGGATGCTGGTTGTCGATGGGTGTTGATGTTGATGGTGTCCATATCTTCGACCGATGTCATGTTCTTTCTACGCCTCCCGCTACGTCTCTTCCATCTCCGGTGGGGGAAGAGGAAATAAAAATAAAACACCCATCACATGATCGCTTCCGAGCACACCAACCAAGCCAACAACAACTAGCATATCCTTCCGATGGAAGCGAAAATGTTTCCCGGTTTTGCTTGCGGAAGAAGAACGGGGGCTGTTTGTACGGAGAGATTTCTGAACAAGATTTGTGACCGATGCTTGATGTTGGTTTTGTTTTTAATTGCTGTTTTGTATTAACTTCACCTTGCTAAAATTTGTTGCGCAATAGCACATGAACTAACCTGAACTATTTCTGTACCGCTAGCCAAAATCATCGAATGAAATGTAATTTTTTATTTCACTCGTTTGTCTTTACACAACGCGTAACCCGTTAAAACATTTATTGATTCGGTTTGCTTTAATTAAAACTGTTTAGTTTATTGCCACACCATATATCGATGAGACAGTGACGGTGGAGGTAAAGGATGTAACATGGATGTAACGCCGACATTCCTTGAATCGGAATCAACACGAAAAGGCGCACCACATTTAACCCGCTAAAAGTTCAATGAATCCACCTCCCCGTGATAGTGGAGTCACCGATGATTAACTCATATAAAATATGTACTGTGAACCTCGTATGTATGGGCTCGTAACCATCCACGGTTCATTGTTCCCTCCCTTCTCACCGTGTCGTGTTTGCGATGAGAAGGAAGAGAATCCTTAACACAGGAAGCAAGAATCAACACTCCCGTCGACCCGTACACACCCCCACCAGGATAGCAGGACTGTCTGTAATGATGTCACACATTGGCGCCAGTTACATCACATGCGCAGTAGAACGTAGAACATTCGGCTGTGCCTGTACGGATTTTTTTTTCGCTATCCTTCATCCCCACTGTAAGCTTGCAAGTGGAATTAATAAGAATAGAAATCAGATAAGAGACGAGTGAATTGATTTTGGTTACTTGGGTAGCAATATAAGCGTATGGTTTTCCTTCTTGCCAACATAATACGTATTTTTGCCTAATAGAGAAATGGGGTCATCTTTATAAATCTGCACGGCGAAAAAATAGTGTGACATTGAGGGGTCACGCTTGTAAAACGATCTAAACTATTGATTAAACGCATCTCAAGGATTGGGTGTAGTTTATAGTTGTACACTTTAAGAGTCTTATAAAAAGCGGAGCCTTACAAAATTGTAGAAAACCTAACAAGCCGCAAAGAGTAAAATCTCATTCTATAATTATGGTTTTAAGGTTTAAAAATCCGCTCAAACATTCTTTAAAAAAACTGATTAGAAGCAATTCAGTGGAAATGGGTGTGGGTTGAAATTGTGGTCCCCCACACGAATGATGATGTCATTGAAACAAATACTGTCCTATTGTGAATCCAAGTGCATTACCTCTGGGGCACCACCTATGGTTGTTTGTGTGTGTCGTACACTTTATGGCGCTGCCCTGTGTCTGCAACGGCTGTCTCAAGTGTGGACGGTTCCATTCTGTTATCTGCGGTCACTGCTGAGAAAGGCTGCACTGCGTTTGTCTGGCATGTTGTTATCTTTCTTGGAAGCGGCGAAAGGTGGCGAAACACTTTTGCTATATTCAATTCAAGACTGACTTGCAAGTGCATAGCAAGCAGTCGTAAAAACGAGAACAGATGTAAAAGCTTACTTTGTGCGCATTTTGGTTTGTTTTAAAACAGTGTAAATTTCAAATTCAACTTTCATTATGGTTATTGTTTATATTTGGATATATTTGGATATTTTGTAATGGTAAATATTGAAAAAAATCTTTATAATTTCTCTCCATTTCACTGCCTCGATAGAATCTTAAAGTTTGATGATGCATCTTACATGTTAATTGGTTTTATCCTTGTTCCATGCAATATGTTGAGTAAACGTCTGATGAACAATAAAGGTGACTCTAATTAATCTTAATGACTACACGACGTGATATCGCGACTAATGAGCTGCACGTATCGAAAGTAATTCTCGAGCTAATATGTGCATTAAATGAATAGTTTTACATTTTTGGTGTTTTTTTTGGTCGACTCTTCAGGAGCCGGGGGTTCCCAAATGCCCTAATCAACTGTCGGTTGAAAAGCTTCTTTCTGAAGGAGGTTGTGTTGAACACACTTGCGTAACTAATCACTCCAGACACTGTCGCTGCTCAACTGCACACATGCACGCACTTCACGGGGCGTTTAGGTCAGCCATGTGTGTGTGTTCGTTCGTATATCCCATCATATGCGATTCCTTGCTCCTTTAGTCCCAGACAAGCAAAGCGTAACAATGTGATTTTCATGCTTTCTGCAACCAAAGGAAGCGGGGTATCTTCACCAGCAACACCAATGTGGTTTGGCTGTGGTCTCGACAAAATCTAATCCCGACCTACTTTGTTCTCGCTGGACACGCATTCGCGTTCTTTATGAAGGAACCAGTGATGATAATCGTCTCAATTGGTATGGTTTCGCCGAAGGTCGTAGGCACGAAAATATGAAATGTGTGTGTGTCCCTGCTTTTGGTCATAATCTTTCGGATAAGACAAACTGGGCGTGTATGTGTGGTTGGTTAAGGAAGGAATATAAAAAAAATCCACTCCCCAACCCGTGGTACGGCCGGTTCACGGTTAGCCGTGTGTTGGTGGACAGTTAATCTTCATTAATTTACAAAACGTAACGGGACGAAGATGGTGGCACGCGAAGGTGCTGTAAAAACATTCCTCCTTCAAGTGACCACCGTGTGTTTACCGATGGAATTGTTTTGCTCGTCACCACCTTCGTGAGCATCAGTGTCTCGTTGTATTGGGTGTAGTAGGCTGTGTCAGGTTGTTGCTGTTGTTGTTGCTCAGACAAAAAAAAACAAACCGAGGGTTGTTTGAATATGATGCTGCCGATTTGTTTACTTTGCACTTCCGATGACACCATACCGTCAACAAATGTGTGGTAATTAGTTGGCTTTGATAGTCGCTCCGGACGTAATATTGTTTCCGATGTTTCTTGGGGGTGGGGGATGGTTTGTATCACTAATTACTGTGCTGTCGAACGGTCGTACTCCCGTTTGTGAGGTGTGGAGGAAAGGAGAACCGCCATACAATGGCCCTGAACTGCTTGTTGGACGAGCTGGACCACACCCTGCCGTGGCAGGTTATTAGTGGAGGTTTGACCGAATTTTTTGGCGTGCAATTGCATAAGGAACGTGACGCACTGGTGCGAGGCAACTACAGTTGAAGGATAGAAAACTTAAAGTACGGATCTAGGAGAGTGAAATATCGTTTATTTTACTCATAAAATTCATTCAAAAACAAGCTGTCGTCGCTTTAACGATACTATTTACGCCGTCGCTAAAATTGCTGACCAGCGAATTTGCCGTTGGTACCCGTTGAAATAGAAGAAGGTAGTATCATCGGTCACTGGCGGAACGGCCATTTCCTGCCCCGAACGTCAGCCACATGACACATCGTGCGGCGCACACCCTGCCACCACCACCACCACCTTTTGCTTTACATACGGCTAAGCCATACGGGAGGTAGTCGGCGGTTGGACATCACAGTGACGGTGTTGATTATTCATTCGATACTCCGTTTCGCACTTGTGCGCCCACGCGACGTCAAAGAAGATACTTTCAGCTAAGGCAAGCGCAGGAAGGAAGCGCAATCGTTTTGGTATTATTGTAATTGTGACATACGACGAGCACCACCCGAGACAAGCGTTGTCAGCAGGAGCAGCCAGTTAGGTGTCTTGCCAGTCTTGCATGGATGCCATGCCGCACCGTGCGTTCCTCGGCGATGGTTCCATTCGGGCGCTGAGTTGCGTCAAAATGTGACCAAAAATACATGCACCACGAACGGCGGGTGATGCCTTTCTAATTTACGGCAATTTGTTTTAGTCTCATTGCACGATGCGAAGGGCGAGGGGTAACCCTTCCGTGCAGCATTCTGGACCCACGAGTTCATCAGAAAGTAGTGGATTTTGCTTATGTGTTATACGTTACTATAACGCATTGTTTATAAACGTGTGGATTGTACGATGAAGAAATGCAGCCTGTGAAGGGGCAGCAGGTTACGTGCGTGAAAGCCTATCATTAAATATGCAGCTTGCTTTAGGTATGCATTTTAGTAATATTTCTATAAATTTGTACTTCATTATCGCGTTATTAATTTGTTGGGTAAAAACTCTTGCTTTAATTGCTGCGTTTGATGAACCGAGGAAAACCAATTTGAGCAGTTTCTTCTTACGTTTTGTACAGTATCGTGCCGAAGACATAACTAAACACCGATATCAATAGTTTTAAACTGTTTGGTCCCTTATAACAATCTGTTTTTTTTTGAAAATAATTAAAATATTTCTATGAAACCAGTGTGTATAATTAGCAGATTGTAGGTGGTAACATGTTATAAAATGTAAGATTGTTATAACAACATAAGAACAAAAGAATGCATGAAAATACTTGTTACTACATAGGTCTTTTTTAGCGTATATTTCCATAAAAAAGTATCGAAAATTTTATTCTTCTGATATATGCTACAATTGTTAGTAGCTTTTGTTTTCAACCTCAATTTAAAATTTGCAAGAGAATTGCATACTTAGACGGTTTTTATGTTTAATTTTTATTTCTAATTTTTATTTGTTTATTATTAGTTATTTTTTACATATGATGAATCAAGAGTTTAAAATTGATATGAAAATGATCTTTTATGCCTGCTACAGTAGTAACACGTTTACATGTTCTTGTGTCTAATAAAATTAAAAAAAACTCAATTAGTACTTAAAGGGTTGACACCTAGAACTCGCGCGCTCAAATCATCCAGCAAACGGTGAATGTAAAACAACGTCGCTGCACTACCGCAAACGGGTCATAGGTTGTGGTGCAGCGTTTTTAGCCCAGAGCGAGAAAGAGAGAGAGTGGCCCTCTTAGCTTAAATCTGTTTTCCGATAAATTCACTGCATTCCTCTTCTTTCGCTTCCATGAACCGACTCTTTCTGGTGTAGCGTGACTGCGCGCGTCTCTACTCTGCGGCCCGGCTTCATGATGGGATTTAAATCCAAAATTTGCGTCGCTCGGTCGCCCGCCGCCACTATGTGTCGCTGGCCGTGTGGCCCGTCAAAATGATGCGATAGCTTCTGGCAGCGGAGGGGGCAAGCTGCTGCGGACCAACGAATTCAACGCTGATTTAGTCATACCCTAAAAATAACACACCGCTTCGCACTCAAGTGCCGCAGCACCACGGACGGCGACTGTGTGTTTGGCTTTCGCTGGTGCGCTGCTCTATGCTGCTACTACTGCTGCATTCGACGATGCGGTCGAATGTGTTGCTGGTTAGCTGGTCGGATGGTTTTGAACAACACGCCCCACACGCCCGCCGTTGGCCCGTGACTTTTTAGTGGTGGCGCGTTTCGTTGGGCGTTTCGTTGCATGGATGAAACGCGACGTGTGAAACGACCATGAAAATCAAATAAGAACCGGACAGGAACAGAAAATTCTTATCAATAAACATCTTTTTTTTTTTAGTTATACAGAGGGAAACGAGATGTTGAGAGTTTGGATAGGAGTAGCCCGTGAGCGGTTGAAAAGGCGAATCAAATGATAGGAGTACAATTTTGATCCGATTTGATCGCACCGCAAAAAAAACAGTTTAATTTATTGCAAAACGTACAGTTAGTTTTTGCATGTTTTTCCGACTTGACGAAGAAACGATCGTGGGCACATTCATTGTGAGCTCATCGCTGCTAGTAACCTTTATTTTTAACGTATGATCCATGCAGCAGCATCGTTGTACGTTTAATTGAGAGCAGAGAGCTTCTTACTGGCCACGAACGTACTTGACTCATGCAAGGGAATATTGTTTCCGAGGAAAGAATAAATCTGTCATATTATCTGTTCCACTACCGATCTTGTTGGCCGGACGATGTACAGTGTTTGGATGTTTGATCGCTCTTTGAACATTCGTCAGTGTGCTGGTTCGGTACAGGGCAGTAGTGGGTCAAGCTGTTATTACCAGTTTTTCCTAATATGGAAACAAATCTCACGACGGCCCGTTTAGGACACAACACGTTTCGCCCCTCTCTCATTCTCCATCTATATATAATTTTACAGTTTTGTCGTTAAGATGTTAAAATAACTTGTAAATAGAGGACAAATGTATTGTGACGTTTTATTGTGAATCAGAAAAACTACTATGAAAAAGTACACTTTTCAAATTGATATAATGTTTGCATTTATGCAGAAGAAGAAAACGAACGTACATGAGTAAACTTGATATCGGGGAATGGTTTACGGACGTAGCAGTTTTGACGAATTAGATAACCTTTCCGTGTCAACAACACCTATGTGCGAAGGCATTTATCATCTTCCCCACCCCAAGCCTATGTCATCGGGCTCTAACACCCTTTAATCTTTTCTGCGACACTCGTTCGAGGAAGACCAATTGGTCCTCTCAAAATCGCTTCATCCTATCAACAACAACACAGTTACTTTAAAAAAACAACAAATCTCACGTTCAGATTTTACGCTGCTTATCTCATCGATGCGGCGTTGGACCCCTTTTCAAGCGTTTAATCGATAGAATTTTACCTCCGTGCAAGATACGAATTATGTTCAATGGGGTTGGTATGAGAATGAAATAAGCTGAAACAATGTTTTCGTTGTAACATTCAAATATATCGCTCACGGCGTTCTGTTTGTTGTTGGCTTTTGTGTCCAGCGCGTTATTACCCGCTCTGACAGACGTAAAGCCAATTGTCAATCGAGCTGCTGCTGATAGAACCTCCGCTCAAACCGTGTTCGTCCAGAACAACACCCATAGTGGTAGCAAAGCATATCAGAGACTTCTGGCAAGTCCAATAGAGCCGCAGCACGGTGACATCATGCCGGTTATTGTGGTTGTTATTTTGTTTGATTTTTTTGCTATCGCCCGGCCACCCTCTTATAGCACCGACAATGTGTGCGTGTGTGTATTTGGTAATCATTTCCGAGCGGTTGGGAGGCGCTGTGCGCCTGGTTGCTGGCGGATTGCTTCGTTTGTTATCACATTGTGATCGTGACCGCGCGAGGTCCTCCACTTGACAACTATGCATAATTGACTGTATATGTGTATGTGTGTGTGTGTGCGCCGCTACAGCGATGGTCATGACGATGATGCTTGTGCAACAGAGTTGCGGGATGATGGCATCGGATACGTCTAACTTTATCAATACTAATATGACTAACAATAGAATAATATTGAGTAGAATAATTAAAAAAACGGTAGAACATAGAGGAATGCTATATTGAAACAAACTGAAAGTACTACATTACTTCGCTCGTGTGAAGTGAACATTTTGATGCTTTTGGACACCTTTTGCATGAAACATATTTCTGATCTACGATGGACACATTTGTGGTAAAAGGAATGGCATACATTTAACATTTAACCCCTTCCTCGCGTTATTCTCTCTCCGTTTCTCTCTCGCGCCCGATTTGATCCATAGAGCTTGATCTTCCGAACGATTCAAACGCTCATCTCCACGCGATGATGCTCGAGTGAGGCTTTTTGTTCGTATGACATCATGCTCGGCATTCATTTTTGGTGCATTGTATAAACGAAACCTCTGTGTGTCGCATACCCGACGTTTCTTGGAAGCTAACGTTTTTCATCAATCGATACCGAAGCATTTGGCTTATCAGTTGTCGGTGTTTCCGATGTGAGATAGAAACGTATCAGCTCTTGTAGAATGTGGTGTGTTGCAAGTAAGCAGCAGGAACGAATGTGGAACATTTATGGTAAAGTTAGTTCGCTTAGCTGCTTGTTGTGTTTGGTTAGTTCGAGTGGAATATCTTCTTATTTCTTGAAAAGGTTTTTTGTATTAATGTTCTTTTTCGATCGTATAACAGTATTTGGACCTTAAAGTCTCCATTTAGAAGGCACCGTTGTCGTCTTATCATGTGGTCTATTATCATCGTGTAGAGTGTGTACCGATGGGTTGATTTTGGTTCGTGTAAACGTAAATAAGAAGTAAATTACTCATTGTGACATTGGTGGTGATTTCGAAACAAACAAACAAAAAACACTATACCGACAGTGTACCAATGAGAATCGTTCGTGTTTGTTCGATGTGTGCATGAGAGCATTGGTGGTCCGGTGATCGGCAGCAAGCGTGTATCACATCGCTTGGACAACGCCCAAAATAGAGTTGTGTTGCTGCGTACCGGGAGCTTACGTACGTCGTCTCTACATAGACAGGGTCTCTACATAGCCTAACATACACCCTAAAAGCGCTTTGCTGTGGAGTGCGTGTTTGTGTCAGTCCGTTCGTCAAACGTGTGAACACTGATAGGAGCTGCTGCTCTCCTCAATTGCTTTCAATGCAGCTCCGCTTGACAGTTGCTGCTTCGGCGGCAAGCGGAGATCATTCAAACTTGTGCGGCTCTCAAAAAAGCTTTGAAAATCAATCCCCCCCACCGATCGTACTAAATCGAGTTTTGGCTGAGATCAACAGAGTGCAATGCTATGCATGTGTACGACAAGAGCATAAATAGTGAACAGAATGTGTTGTTTTGTACCGAGCGAATCAGATCGGAATCCACGCGGCAGACAATAGATCAATTAAAGTCCACGTCGCTTTAATTGAGTCATCATCAGGCGAAGTATGGCTGGAATTTTGTTCCACATTGCTGGTGGGAGGATACAGCCTATTCGATTGTTTCATTGAAGAAGTTCAAAGAAAAGTTTCCAAAGGATTGATTTTTTGTGTTATTTTTTAAGCAGCGTGCGAAAAACTGTTTTTAAATTGCTACTATCACTACAAACGAACACACATATATCGTGTAATCGCTAGCAATCGTAGATATCGGGCTTTCAATTAATCGATTACTTTGTTTTTCTTCCGAAATAGATTCAGAACAGATAAATTGTAATATACTACTTGCATAGCAGAAGAACGGAGCAGCACGTCGACTTCTGGACATACCTTAAGTGAACGACCGTTTTCCGAAGTGAGGAAGGAAGGCAGCAAATAGTGATTATTTCCCGTTCCATTGCTTCCTAATCATGACGACTGACATTTCCGTGGTCCGGTGGGACCCGAGCCAGGGTCCGGGAAATGAATTTATCGAAGATATCGAATACGACGGAGGAAACTCCAGTTCACGGTTGTTCGAACGATCACGTATCAAGGCGTTAGCAGGTGGGTTCAACAAAAAAAAAAGTTCAATCAGAAACAATTCATCATTTCGTATCTGTACTAACCGCCCATTTACATTTCAGAGGAACGTGAAAGTGTTCAGAAAAAGACATTCACAAAATGGGTCAACTCGCACCTCGTTCGGGTGAACAGTCCGATCAAAGACCTGTACGTCGACATGCGCGATGGCAAGAACTTGATCAAGCTGCTAGAGGTGCTGTCTGGCGAGCGGTTGCCCCGGCCAACGAAGGGCAAGATGCGCATCCATTGCCTGGAGAACGTGGACAAAGCGCTGCAGTTTCTGCGCGAACAGCGTGTCCATCTGGAGAACATCGGTTCGCACGACATCGTCGATGGCAACGCCAGCCTGAACCTGGGTTTGATCTGGACAATTATTCTGCGTTTCCAGGTAATGCCGGTGGTGGAGGGAGGTGATCGTTTCAGAAACTAAGTTCTGCTTGTTAACTGTTACAGATTCAAGATATTACTATAGAAGAGACGGACAACAAAGAGACCAAATCCGCGAAGGATGCGTTGCTGTTGTGGTGTCAAATGAAAACTGCCGGCTACCATAATGTGAACGTGCGCAACTTTACCACCTCGTGGCGCGATGGGTTGGCGTTCAATGCCATCATACACAAGCACCGGCCGGATCTGATACAGTTCGACAAGCTGTCCAAAACTAACCCGATCCAGAACCTGAACAACGCGTTCAACGTTGCGGAGGAGAAGCTTGGCTTGACGAAGCTGCTCGACGCGGAGGACATCTTTGTCGACCATCCGGACGAGAAGTCGATCATTACGTACGTCGTGACGTACTATCACTACTTCAGCAAACTGAAGCAGGAAACGGTACAGGGCAAGCGTATTGGCAAGGTGGTTGGCATTGCGATGGACAACGATCGTATGATCAACGAGTACGAGTCGCTAACGAGCGAGCTGCTGAAATGGATCGAGGTGACGATCGTGCAGCTGGGCGATCGGCACTTTGTCAACTCGCTCGTTGGCGTCCAGCAGCAGCTGGCACAGTTCGCAAACTACCGCACGGTCGAGAAGCCGCCAAAGTTCGTCGAGAAAGGCAACCTGGAGGTGCTGCTGTTTACGCTCCAGTCGAAGATGCGAGCGAACAATCAAAAGCCGTACACGCCGAAGGAGGGCAAGATGATTTCCGACATCAACAAGGCCTGGGAGCGGCTCGAGAAGGCGGAGCACGAGCGTGAGCTGGCCCTGCGCGAGGAGCTCATCCGACAGGAGAAGCTGGAGCAGCTGGCCGCCCGGTTCAATCGCAAGGCAACGATGCGTGAAACTTGGCTGTCTGAGAACCAGCGTCTGGTGAGCACGGACAATTTCGGCTTCGATCTGGCCGCGGTTGAAGCAGCCGCCAAGAAGCACGAAGCGATCGAGACCGATATCTTCGCGTACGAGGAGCGTGTGCAGGCGGTGGTCGCGGTCTGCAACGAGCTGGAGGCGGAGAAGTACCACGACATCGAGCGCATTGCCGCACGCAAGGATAATGTGCTGCGCTTGTGGAACTACCTGATTGAGCTGCTGCGTGCGCGCCGTATGCGTCTCGAGTTTTCGATTCAACTGCAGCAGAACTTCCAGGAAATGATCTACATCCTCGACTCGATGGAGGAGATCAAGCAGCGCCTACTGACGGAGGACTACGGCAAGCATCTGATGGGTGTGGAAGATTTGCTGCAGAAGCATTCGCTGGTCGAAGCCGACATCAACGTGCTGGGCGATCGGGTGAAGCAGGTGGTGCAAAACTCGCAGAAGTTCCTGGTCGACGAGGAGGATAACTATAAGCCTTGTGATCCGTCGATCATTGTTGATCGCGTCCAGCGTCTGGAGGATGCGTACGCCGAGCTGTGCAAGCTGGCGGTCGAGCGCCGGTCGCGCCTGGAGGAAAGCCGCAAACTGTGGCAGTTCTACTGGGATATGGCCGATGAGGAGAACTGGATCAAGGAGAAGGAGCAGATTGTGTCGGCGGACGAGATCGGACACGACTTGACGACGGTCAATCTGCTGCTGTCGAAGCACAAGGCGCTCGAATCCGAGATCCAATCGCACGAACCGCAACTGAACGCTGTGAGCGAGGTGGGTGATGAGCTGGTGCGCCGCGGTCACTTCGGTGCCGACCGTATCGACGAGCGTCTGAAGGAGATTCTGTCTATGTGGAGCAATTTGCGCGAGCTGACGGAGTACCGACGCAAGCGGTTGGAGAATGCTGTCGACTACTTCCAGCTATTTGCAGATGCGGACGATATCGACAACTGGATGCTGGACGCGCTGCGACTCGTATCGTCCGAGGACGTCGGACGGGATGAGGCGAACGTGCAGAGTCTGCTCAAGAAGCACAAGGACGTGGCGGACGAGCTGAAGAACTACGCCGAAACGCTCGAACAGCTGCACGCGCAGGCCGAACGCTTGACGCTGAACGAACCGGAGCAGGAGCGAGTCCGCGAGCGACTGGCAGCGATCGACGCACGCTACAAGGAGCTGATGGAGTTATCGAAGTTGCGCAAGCAGCGTCTGCTCGATGCGCTCAGCCTGTACAAGTTGATTTCCGAGAGCGACGGTGTGGAGCAGTGGATCGGCGAGAAGGAGCGCATGCTGCAGACGATGGTACCGGGCAAGGACATCGAGGACGTCGAGATCATGAAGCATCGCTACGACGGCTTCGACAAGGAGATGAACGCGAATGCATCGCGCGTTGCCGTGGTGAACCAGCTGGCACGCCAGCTGCTGCACGTCGAGCATCCGAACTCGCAGGAAATTCTCGAGAAACAGAACCACCTGAACAACGCGTGGTCAAAGCTGCGCGAGCAGGCGGAAGGCAAACGGGACGATCTGAAGTCTGCGCATGGTGTGCAGACGTTCTACATCGAATGCCGCGAGACGGTGTCGTGGATCGAGGACAAGAAACGTATCCTCACCGAAACGGACAGCCTGCAGATGGATCTAACGGGCGTGATGACGTTGCAGCGTCGGCTGAGCGGTATGGAGCGCGATCTGGCCGCCATTCAGGCAAAGCTGACCGCACTCGAGAACGAGGCTGACGCGATCGAGGGCGAGCATCCGGAGGAGGCCGCTCTGATCCGCGAGCGTGTCGCCCAGATCCAATCGATCTGGGAACAGCTAACGCAGATGCTGAAGGAGCGCGACTCGAAATTGGAGGAGGCGGGCGATCTACATCGCTTCCTGCGCGATCTCGATCACTTCCAGGCGTGGCTGACCAAGACGCAGACGGATGTGGCATCGGAAGATACGCCGCAGTCGCTGCCTGAGGCGGAGAAGCTGCTCAACCAGCACCAGAGCATCCGAGAGGAGATCGACAACTACACGGAGGACTACAAGAAGATGATGGATTACGGCGAGGGGCTGACGTCGGAGCCAACACAGACAGAGGACCCGCAGTACATGTTCTTGCGCGAGCGGCTGAAGGCGTTGAAGGACGGTTGGGAGGAGCTGCACCAGATGTGGGAAAACAGGCAGGTACTGCTGTCGCAGGGACTGGATCAGCAGCTGTTCAATCGGGACGCGCGGCAGGCTGAGGTGCTGCTCAGCCAGCAGGAGCACGTGCTGAGTAAGGACGACACGCCCGTCAATCTGGAGCAGGCCGAGAACCAGCTGAAGCGTCACGAAGCGTTCCTCACTACCATGGAGGCGAACGACGAAAAGTTCAACACGATCGTGCAGGTGGCGGGCCAGATGACGAGCAAGGATCACTTCGATGCCGATAAGATCACGAAGCGGGCGGAAAGCATCGCCCACCGGCGGGACGATAATCGTAATCGCGCGCTGGAGCTGCATGAGAAGCTGAAGAACCAGGTAAAACTGCACGAGTTCCTGCAGGACATCGAGGAGCTGACCGAGTGGGTGCAGGAGAAGTACATTACCGCGCAGGATGACACGTACCGCAGCGCGAAAACAGTTCACTCGAAGTGGACTCGGCATCAGGCATTCGAGGCGGAGATTGCCGCCAACAAGGAGCGTCTGCATGAGGCGAAGAAGGCCGCCCAAGAGCTGATGGTCGAGAAGCCCGAATTCAAGGAGATCATCGAGCCGAAACTGACGGATCTGTCCAAGAACTTTGACGAGCTGGAGACGAGCACGAAGGAGAAGGGCGCACTGCTGTTCGACGCGAAACGTGAAGTGATCGTACAGCAGAGCGTGGACGACATCGACTCGTGGATGGACGATCTCGAAAAACAGATCATAAATACGGACACCGGTAACGATCTGACCTCGGTGAACATTCTGATGCAGAAGCAGCAGATCATCCAGACACAGATGGCGGTGAAGGCTCGCCAGGTCGAAGAGCTCGACAAGCAGACGGAGGTTCTGACGAAGACGGCACCGCAGGACGTGGTGGAACCGATCGTCGAGAAGAAGACTGCCGTGAACGCCCGTTTCGAGAAGATCAAGGCCCCACTGCTGGAGCGCCAACGGCAGCTGGAGAAGAAGAAGGAAGCGTTCCAGTTCCGTCGCGACGTCGAGGACGAAAAGTTGTGGATCGACGAAAAGATGCCGCTGGCCGAATCGACCGAGTACGGTAGTTCGTTGTTCAATGTGCATGTGCTGAAGAAGAAGCACCAGTCGCTGAACACAGAAATCGACAACCATGAGCCGCGCATCATGACAATCTGCAACAACGGGCAGAAGCTGATCGACGAGGGTCACGAAGATGCCGGCCCGTACGCGGATCTGATCAGCCAGCTGACGCAGAAGTGGCAAGAACTGAAGGATGCGGTCGAGAACCGTCACCGTCAGCTCGACCAATCGGAGAAGGTGCAGCAGTACTTCTTCGACGCTGCGGAAGCCGAATCGTGGATGAGCGAACAAGAGCTGTACATGATGGTGGAGGATCGCGGCAAGGACGAAACATCCGCCCAGAACCTAATGAAGAAGCACGAAAGCCTGGAGCAGTCGGTCGAAGACTATGCCGACACGATCCGCCAGCTGGGTGAAACTGCGCGTCAGCTGACGACTGAGCAGCACGCCTACAGTGACCTCGTCTCGGTGAAGCAATCGCAGCTGGATAAACTGTACGCCGGACTGAAGGATTTGGCTGGTGAGCGCCGAGCCCGTCTGGATGAGGCACTGCAGCTGTTCATGTTGAGCCGCGAGGTAGACGATCTGGAGCAATGGATTACCGACCGGGAGGTCGTAGCCGGATCGCACGAGCTCGGCCAGGATTACGATCACATTACGCTGCTGTGGGAGCGATTTGCCGAGTTCGCACAGGACACGGCCACTGTCGGTAGCGAGAGAGTTGCAAAGGCGAACGGCATCGCGGACGATCTGATTCACGCCGGCCACTCGGACAGTGCCACCATTGCCGAATGGAAGGACGGGTTGAACGAATCGTGGCAGGATCTGCTGGAGCTGATCGAAACGCGCAAAGCAATGCTGGCGGCATCTCGCGAGCTGCACAAATTCTTCCACGACTGCAAGGACGTGCTGGGACGCATCAACGAGAAACAGCATGGCGTGTCGGAGGAGCTTGGACGCGATGCCGGTGTCGTATCGGCACTGCAGCGCAAGCACCAGAACTTCATCCAGGACCTGATGACGCTCCACTCTCAGGTGCAACAGATTCAGGAGGAGTCGGCGAAGCTGCAGGCTGCATACGCTGGCGAGAAGGCACGCGAAATCACCAACCGCGAACACGAGGTGCTGAACGCGTGGGCCCATCTGCAAGGCATGTGCGAAGAGCGCCGCGGCAAGCTGGCTGATACGGGTGATCTGTTCAAGTTCTTCAACATGGTCCGCACGCTGATGTTGTGGATGGAGGATGTCGTGCGACAGATGAACACATCGGAGAAGCCGCGGGATGTGTCTGGCGTAGAATTGCTAATGAACAACCACCAGAGCCTGAAGGCGGAGATCGATACACGCGAGGATAACTTTAGCGCTTGCCTTGCGCTGGGCAAGGAGCTTCTGTCACGCAATCACTATGCTTCGGCCGATATTAAGGACCGCTTGCTACAGCTTACCAACAGTCGTAATGCGCTACTGCATCGATGGGAGGAGCGTTGGGAGAACTTGCAGCTAAGTAAGTGTTTTCTATTAGTATTTTGTTCTGTGTATTTTAACATGAAAATATTCTAACCAGTTAAATTGTTTGAATTTAAAAAAAAAGGTTAAAAAAAAGCTGTTCTTAAGTAGCATTTTAATAGAATATTTATTCATAGAAATGAAATGTTTTACCGTTAATGTTTTTCTTTTATCCTATCACACAGTCTTGGAAGTGTATCAGTTCGCCCGAGATGCTGCCGTCGCCGAAGCGTGGCTCATCGCCCAAGAACCGTATTTGATGTCCACCGAGCTGGGACATACGATCGACGAGGTGGAAAATTTGATCAAGAAGCATGAAGCCTTCGAGAAGTCTGCTGCTGCCCAAGAGGAACGCTTTAGCGCGTTAGAGCGATTGACAACGGTGAGTTTGACAAAGAAGCTCAAAGGAACACCTTTCAATAGGCCGTATATTTTTTTTTCTTCAAAATCTCCCGTGCAGTTTGAGCTCAAAGAAATGAAGCGTCGCCAGGATGCAGCTGAGGAGGCTGAGCGCCAACGACTGGAAGCGGAAGCGGCGGCAAGAGCTGCGGCTGAAGCGGAAGCTGAAGCTGCTCGACAGGCGGAAGCCGCTGCAGCGCGTGATGCTGCCGATGCACCCGGATCACCACATTCCACCAGGGAGCAAGAGTCAGGTAAGGAAATCTCTCCAAGCAACCACAATATCACCCGTAAATTATTTCTGTCCCCGTGCCCCCCTATGTTCGACCTGGAGTATCCTATTCCATCCTTTTATTACCCTGTTCGTTATAAGTCTATTCCTCGAGTACCAGTACTTTGTATTTTGTTTAACACTTAACTTTACACTTAATGCTAACAACGTTGTATCCACTAATACCGTACCTTATATATAAATATATATGTGTACCCCCACAATTCATTTATTTCTCTTACACGCTGCCCGCGCGATTCACTATGCTAATACAAACTGAAAAAAACAATACTCCATTGGCGCATAATTATTGGAAACTTGATGTGGCGATCACGTAACTAAAAAAAAAAAATTATAACATGCAACACCTGGAAATTGGTTTACGCAAAATCCTTTTAACACCTGTAGTCACTATGCGTGCCACTTCACCTGTAGAAAAAGAAAGACCCATTTCCCAGACAGGTACTTGAGCGTTAACACTATGTCCGATCTTTCTTAGTATATGTCTACGTATTATAGTGCTTTTATTTTTTATTAGCTTCGAATAGCATTGATTCCGAGCGATGTGAAAATGGTCAACATATCAGAATAATTCGTTATTTGTACAAAGAAATACCATGTGATATTATTTATTTCACCTCCTTTGGAAGACTGCTGATTAAGACTGAAAATAACATATTGCTGCTTAGCTGGTACTGGCTTGTGAATTTATACTAACGAATTGCATATTTTTGCGCAAATGATCAGGTTTAAAATATTCAATCAAGAAAGAAGTAATTGTAAAGTTTAGTAATAGTTTAAAACTTATTCTTACACAACGAAGTGGCATTTTGTCAAAGAAGATGTATTTAAATTTCTATTTTATTTAAAATTTGTACTACAAATACTTTTATTTAGCTACAATGCATTATTCGTTGATACGTTAGTTACCCTTTGTTTTTGCTTTTTGGTGTATATGTTATCTACTTGAAGCTTTCTAAATGTGTGTTTGTGCGTATGTATTAAATGAATGTCGTAGGGCTTGAAAATTATGTAATTGTGATTATTAGGATAATGCATAATCACATTGAAAAAATAACCACAATTTGTTTGCTTTTATTCTTTTATGTGCATGGGTGTCTTTCGTTACACGGGACTAAACTAATATTGAATCAGTGCATGTCAGAAAACATAAGATATTTTTCGGATCATTTCGAAGTGCCTCGCTTGAGCAAAGCACACCCACTTTTAAAATCACATCCGGTTCAACCGGAACGGTACCGAAACGGTTCTCGTGTAAGTATTCACCGGGTGTTGGATCATCTGCAATCACAGTGCATTTATCTTTTTATCTTTAGTCGGTGAAGGTCTCTTCTATCTATTCCTGATAGTCGAGGATTAGATTTAGCTATTTTGAGGAATAGCGTTTTATCTTGTTTTACCCTTCAGACATTTCTTTTATTTTTTGATTCCATTTTCTTTATCGTGTGTTTGTGTTTCATTATATTTCATATTTTCATTATTTTATCTTCAATCCGTTTTATTTCTTATCGTCGCCACTCATCATCGCCACCACCACCACAACCACCAACCACTGCAAATGGCCAACTCCCAAACAAAAAAAATCAAAACAAATAAAATACGCCTACCATTACCTGCATTTGCGCTGCTGCATGCCCAAATTTGTTTTACCACTCCAACTCCCACTCCAACAAATACCTTGCGGTTCGAACGAATATCGGCAAATGAACGCACGCAATATACACACACACACACACACTAACAAAGTCGCCGGAGAAACGGTCGTATCGCGACGGCACTCCGGCATACCGAAGGAACGATCCAGCAGCTCGGCAAGTGCATCGGCCGGTGTAAAGGTCAGCCGACGATCGCGCTCTAAAAGCCCCTTCCGCAGCTTCAGATGGAAGCGTGCCAGCTCGAAGGCTGACGACGGCGCCTCGGATGACGAAGGTATTGGTTTCGCCAGCGTTGGTCAAACGCAAACCGCTTATCCTCCTATTACTTTCCTTGAACACTTTCCTTTGCTCCCATTGCAATTGGTCGGCTACGTTCCATTCATACATATCATATCCTGTGTATTTGACGGGATAAATTGTCACGCTATATACTTTTCTTGAATCTTTATTTATCATTTATTATCGTTCCGGATATCGCTATACTGCGAACAGTAGGTATTTCATATGCATGAAATTATTTTGTTATCTGTAGATGATTCTTGACTGCATGAGAATGAGTGTAAGTGTCCGCTTGCCAACAAAATCGCAAAACAAAATCAATTGCATTTAATTATACAAGCTTAAAGTAGATAAGTATACACCGGTGCTTCCAAAAAGGTAGTGTTTTTTACGGACAAAATGAAATGAAAAAGCCATCATCGCAATAGCAATTAAAAGGGCGTTACGGACGATTTGTAGAAGTAACATCGTTTAGTTAGAAACTGCAACATTCAATTTCGATGTTCTGCATCAATATTGTTGCGACAAGCTCGTCATAACATAAACTGCGTGACATCATTCACTAACAACTAACACCGTTGTCCCTCACCCGGGGACTATTTCACTATCTTTTGCCGTTTCTGCGCATATTACTCATGCCTCAGATCGTCCTAGTCCAGGTGGAGCAGATGAAGGTGCTCAGGAAGGAATTCTTACCCGCAAACACGAATGGGAGTCAACGACGAAAAAAGCCTCGAACCGTTCCTGGGATAAAGTAAGTTCCAGTTTGATCGTTGATGGTAGCGATTTTTGGAGCGTATTTATCGAACCACCATTTTTGTATCGCCACTGTTTAGGTGTATTGCGTTGCCCGCAGCGGCCGGTTAACGTTCTTCAAGGACCAGCGATCAGCTAAGTCGGTGCCAGAGCAGACGTTCCGCGGAGAGCCAGCACTAGAACTGAAGGGCGCACAGATTGAAATCGCCAGTGACTACACGAAGAAGAAGCACGTGTTCAGAATCAAGTAAGTTATCGAAAGCGACGCTCGAACAAGAATAGAAAATTATTAAGTAATAAAATTCAGGCCGTGCAACTAAAATACATTTAAAATTTTTTAAATAATTTACAATCCAACAATCGTATCCTGCATTACATAATTAGTATAAAGTTAATTAAACTTTAAAGCAATAATAAAATAACACTGAAGTACTATGTTGTTCAGATTCAAAATTAGCTCTATCCACCAAGAGACACAATCAATTTGCCTTTTTTTTATTTAGAATGGATTGTATAATCATTTTAAGATTCATATATCATGTGAACATGATATGACATGATTACATTTCTTCGCGTTTCTTTTCTCTTTTGCAGGCTCTCGAATGGAGGCGAATTCCTGCTCCAGTGTCACGACGATTCCGAGATGCAGCAATGGGTAACGGCTTTGAAAGCACAATGCGAGCTTGATGCTAGCGGCGAAGGTCGCTCGCTGACGCTGCCCGCTTCCTCTCAGAAGGATGAACAGAAGAGACGGTCATTCTTTACACTGAAGAAAAAGTAAATCGGAATTTTGCCATTCTTCAACCCATTCATCCCATCCATTATCGCGCCGACCCTCCTTGTTGAAGACTTGAGTAGAATATTTTCATCTCAGCAGATTGCGAATGCGTTTTGATATTTTGCTCTCGTGGTGATTCTCGTAGAGAATACACGGTGATTGCGTGTGACTTTATTTAAAAGCGTTTGCCCGCTCGACCTTCCTGTGTTGAGTTTTGTTCGCTAGTTTACTTTATGATTTAAAACATCCCGTACCCGACGACCCTGCTCCCACCCTACCCGTGTGCATTTGGATGAATCTCGACGATGCCGCCACGGACGCGCCAATCTTCTTGTTCGTGCCCGGCAGCCCCCTCTCTGGCTTCCTAGTATCCCGTGAATGTTAGTTTTGTTTGGGTTTGATATTATAATGTTTTTATAAAAATGCATCCACTTAAACCCGCTTTCCGCGAGTGTGTCACACCACATGCTGCAATCGCAAGTGGCATTCTTTTAATGTGACTAAAACGATAAAAAATTTTACTTTTATAACCAATCAAACACACATCGTAAATTTTACCCTAAAGCAATGAACTAATCATAATTTTGCCCAATATTATTCATTTGGATTGATTCCCAGCTAGGCTTGCCTAGTGCATGAAGGAAATTCAAATGTTTAATGTTTCTCCGATGTAATCTTTTTTATCTCAGATCCTTAAATTTGAAACCGCACACATCTGTGGTTTACGAATGTCTTATCTATTTCTCTCTCTCTCTCTCCGCACTTTGTTGAACAAGTTAATCAATTCTGTTACTTAAACGTGCATAACAAAGGTGCAAATGGTAAACTTTAAACTAAAATATATCACGTCAATCCCCAACCCGCCATAAATGTTCACACACGCATTATCAAATTTACATACCATTGGAAAGTTTGGAGATAATTAAATCTCATTTTCCTGCTTTATGTTTTGATAGTTTGTGTTTCTTGTTGCTTTATGTTTCATTAATCAAACCAATTTTTTTAAGTATCCCGGAGTAGAGTAAAGGATGCAGAAGCTAGTCAGTAGTTAATATTCGTTAATATTCATCGAATAGCATACATTTTAGGAGACCATTCTTGGGCGAAAAAATATTAATTAAATTGCATTAATACGATGTTTTGTAGCGTAGATTTAAATTTATGAAATCTGTTTTTTTTTATGTATTTATACTGATTATTATGTGACCTCAAGAACTGCTGAGTAGCTTCTCTTCAATCACTTTTAACACCGGATGCACTTCCTTATGCTCTATCTCTCTCGTGCGCTCTTCCTCTCATCCATGAAGCACCGCGTGCATCAAGCATGGTTCAGATAACTCATTTCACCAAACGACAATTGGCTAAACAAATAATTCACACACCGCTGACGAGACACATCAACACACGAGTACACGAAAGCATTGTTGCAGCGTTTGCTCCAGAAACACCGCTGGAAGGCAAACGCTGCACTATATGCTTTCTATCTGCTTCGCAAATGGGCTTTGTTCGGCAAGATTCGATGATGCATGGTTAGAACGTTGCGCCTGTAATAGAGTAAATGAACAAAAAAAAACAATGCGTATTAGCAAGTGCTAACCATGTGTCAACGACTCGCTTTTAGTTATGTTCCTGGGATTTTTGAAAAGATTGGATTGGGTGGGATAACAAACCGAAAATTGTTCTCATTCGTTTCCTTTTTCTTTTCTTCTTCTTCTATTGTTTTGTGTTTTTTTTTCATTCCACAGTTAAGAAAATTGCGAAAACATACATGAATCCGTTAAACATGAGAACAAAATACTACTACAACAGCAAAGAGCGAAACAAAAACAAACAAACAGATCATACAGCTACTACTATCACTCTAAACAACAAAACAAGAAACGAACCACAAATCACGAAAAAACCCTATATACCCTATCCAAACACTGCTCTATAAAGTGCAATGGCGAGCGCAGATGTACGCCTGCTGAAACAACACAACGGGGAGAGAGCTATTACTCTCCACCCGGACCCGCCAATAGGACGTTCGAGTTTCGTTTCGGGATACGTTTGATTTGTTCTGGTACGTTCCGGTAATCACAAAAAGAAACCCTCTCGCGGTACGACCCGACGACGGATCTGCAGACGTGTCGCTGCATTCACCAACTCCCTCTCTACTCTATGCAGCAATTGCGCGTTGTTGTTGGATGGGTTGCGCTACCCGAGAAATGGAAAAGGCTTGCTAAATCCAATCCGTTACCGCCCTGTAGGAGACGAGCAGTACAACAGTACGCGCAGTGTACGAAACATTATTTATCCCGACAACAGGTCTCAGTAGCGGAAGACGAGACAGGGTAGAGCGTGCAGTTAGCTTATGTAACGAGTTTTGTTTTATTTGTTAATGATTGATGATACGGAGGACGAAAATTTTATATGTATACAATTTTATTTTACCCTACTTGACAAAGGATTGACCGCCAGTGCAAAACGAGGGCGCTTTTACGCGCGATACAATAATGTTCTGATGACGAAGAAAACGTCAATAGATATAAAGCAGAACACAGACAGGTAGCAGAGGAGGAAGTGATGTACGGTCAATGGATGTTTAAACAAGCAACAGCTGCAGACAGTAAAAAGCAAGCGAAAAGCAAGACGTGTTTCCATACAAGATTACCCTGTCTTGAAAAAAGACCATTTCATGAAATTTGACTACAAAAAAGTGAAAATTATATAACTCACACAAAACCGCACATAAACACTTTCCGGTAGTTGCATACGTTCGATTATTCGATGAGCTCCCCTCCTCGGTCCCCTCGAAAGGATAAGCCAAACGACGCAGTGATGACGGTGATGTGAAATATGTAACAACTATGATCTAAAATGCAACTGATTGAATAAACCTTCCCTCTGGTAGTTGTTTCCCAACGACAAACAACCAAATTTAGTGCACATTTTCGAGGGCTGACTTAGACCCTTCCGAAGAAGCGAGAAAGTCAAAGAGCGAATAACAGCGTATTAGCCACGAATAGCATTAGTAATCTATTATTTAAACGGTATTTTATCGGAAACACAAATGGGTCAAATGAAATGGAAAATCAAGTCTATCATGATCTTTTTCCTAAAGCAGATACGTTTTAACTAAATTATTTCGAGTAAAAAGGACATTAACACCGCGCCTTCAGTTTCGTTTCTTACGGAAAAGAAACTAGATAAC
>JXWZ01001346.1:0-46017 GCA_000956215.1 Anopheles farauti No. 4 | reverse complement strand
AAATGCACTGACACCTCGGTGGATTCGTCTACCATACAAATCTCCACCGGGTACTTCTTCCCTTCGTGCGTGAGGGAATGTTTACCATGGTGGGCTGTCACTATGGCCAGCGCTTCTTCTTCTGCCTCCATGGTGACGAAGACGCAGCTGGCAGCGTTGTTCAGCTGCGCGACCGACGCCTTCCCACAAATCCCCAGCACATCGCAGAGGAAATCAACCGTTTCTGTTTGAGACGGCTTTGTTGGGGTTTTTGAGAAGTCGACACGGAAGGTACTCCTTCCGTATCGGCTGTTTCTGTCGCTCATTGGCGAGGCTTGCACGATGTAATAGAAAACTAGATAAACACTTCTATTCGCTTTGACGTATGCAAGCGGAATGTATCATTGGAACCAAATTGAATCTACTTAAGGTCAAGTCAATCACAGCCCATGGTTTTTTAATTTCAGCAGGTCCCTCAAAGATATTTTTTCTGGCATGCATGAAGAACAAGTCACTAATCAGGTTATGTGAAAATATACTAAAAGTGATAATTTTTCTTACTTGCAGCGATTCTAGTCTAGGAAAGAACTTACGTATCATTTTATAACTTATATTTTCTTTCTATTTAAAATTGATAACTTTGTGTTCATATCGTGTTATCATGTTATACAACCAAATTGCAATATAATGATTCAAACCTGGTAGAATTATTTGAAATCGTTCCCTTCCTGGCATAGAACTGAACTCCACGAAATAAACAGACGAGAAATATTTTATGATATTCATTTCCGTCCACTTTCTTATGTACTTAAGTTACAAGTACTTCTTAAATCGAAAATTTTATAAGATAAATGATGTTATAAGCGATGTTACTGACAATTATGGTTATTTGTACTGCACTGAACTTCACCCAAACCAACGCTGAGTCATTTAAACAAAAAAGGAACAAAAGAGTACCATTAATACACTGCTCCTCATTACTCATCGTTAACAATCACAGACCAAGGCCGTTCAGAAGAGAAACCTCTTTCAAGTACCGATTGTCACATATATAATGAGATCAGCATCAATACGGCTTAGCGTGCGATGGACCGGAATCCACATCCCCTTTCCAGCTGTATATGTGTGTCGCTTGTGTATTACTGACAGTCCACAACGGCAGATCGATCGATAGACAATACGTTTCTGAGTTGGAATAATTCCATCTACAAGCGAAAAAGCATCCGCTCAATTGGCGGCAAAAGATCAACGTGCTTTATCCGGCATCACCAATGCCCTCGGCGGTTGCATATGATTAAGCGCAATTTCTTATCCATCACCGGCCCGGGGGTCCCACCGAGGGTTTGTCACCTGCTACAAACTCCACGCGACGTAGGCACGGTTGGTTCTTTCTAATTCCAATGGATTCGTTTGTGTACGACCATATTTGTATCCGACCGAGCGGTTGAGGGAATTGGGTATACAACGGACTGCACCTCCGCTGAAAAGCTGCCGTTCGTGAGCTGTTTGATGTGGAGACCGCTTTTACCAGGAAATTGACTGCCGTGCTGGAGCAGGAAGCTTTCGCTAACTAGAAAAATGGCAATGGATCCTTAGTGGCGTATGCGAAGTGTAAACAAAAAAAAGCGTATTTTTTCCCTTCCATTTTAGAAACGATACCTATTTAAATCTATTCGAAATTGCGTTCTAAAGCTTACCCACGAGATTAAAAATGGTGTACCAAAAACGGCGTTGAATAAAGCACCCAATTGCTGCGCCGCCAACTGCTGTTCGAGTGGATGTTCTGTAAAATGTTCCTTCCGCTTTTCGCGGGCTAGTACCCTCATAAATCCATAATGAGCACACTGAGCGTTTGTGCCAGCCCCGTATTACGTTGCAGGCGTCAGGTATGGCAAAAGATTCGCACGGATCCACCGCAAACACATTCGAATCTGCACACGGCAGATTCTAGCGTGTCTAGCTGGTCCACCGGTGCTTATCGTTGCATTTTGCATGCGGCTGTGTGTGCGCACGATCCTCGATGGAGTGTTTTGTGATGCATCCCGGGTAGAGAATGCACGGCGGATTTATGTGTGCGTGTGTCTAAATTTGCGTCTACAATCCAAACCAAACTTGGGTTTGCAGTGGCAGTTGCGCATGATTTAGCAGCACAAGTGACGCAGTGACGGAAGTGCGCGTGCTTGTGTGTGTGTGTGTGTGTTTGTGCGGGATGAGATTATAAGCGCCGTGTTGGGTCGTGTGAATCCGAGTTTCATCCTTATTTTCCGCCACATAAGGACATCCTGCACTGCATTTCATGCCAGTTTGGGAAGGTTTTTTTTATGAACACGACACGGGTCGGATGAATTCAAGCTCGACGTGTTTCCCGGGAGTGACAGCCCGGAAGCGGAAGCGGAAGTTTGACTTTGATGGGTTTTCGAAACCGTCTCCGCTTCCCCGTACGCCCGTAAAATTGCATTCGGTGACAACCGCTGGCAGGGGCATCAAAGATCAGTAGGATTTGCGTGCCAGGATAATGTTTCTGCTGTATGGGAGAGAGGGAGACGGAGGGGGAAAAAGAGAACGGGAAAGAATGAGAGTAGGATGACGAAAACCGTGTGCAGCATGCGAGCGAATTTATCCGATATGAGAATACCTCATTAGCAATTCCATTTTAATTAATCGGTGCGATGCACATACAGAGCCCAGGCCTGGCAGTAGTAGCAGCAGCAACAACAGCAGAAGCCATGCATCGTTCACATACTTTGCATACTCACATCTGCTCCACCCTGCCGATCCTGCTAGCTTTCCCGCTATCCTTTCCCTGCGTCAGTGTGCCCACATTCGTCCTGCACATTTCGATGTGAGAGTCCGTGCGCTTCCGCGCTTCTACTTGATTGGAGCGCGCGTACTGCAGGCACTGCCTTCCCGTTTGATGGAGCGCCAATGGAGGCGAATGATGAATTATTGGGAAATATATTCCGCGGGAAAATTTCCGTGCGAATTCCGTGCATGACGTTTGTCAATTAGCGTACCAGTTTGGCTACAGCTACACGTTTTAGCACGGTGTTTAATTACGCTTTAAAACCATGACGAACGGTATCAGAATCTGCTCTTGCAAACTATTACCTGTTTCTGATCAAAATGTTGTCGACAGCGAATGTTTTTTTATTTTCGATTGAAAACTTTGCAATTACAGTGAATAAAATAGAGTGGAGAGGAGCTAACAAAAAAAAAATAGCTATTGAAATTATTCTACATTGTATAAATTTTCATCAAATCTCTGAACAAAAGCTGAACATCAATCGTTAAAAAGTGGCCTGAATAATATATATGCAGAACGACATTTCTCTATCATATAATTCGTTTGGTCTAACTAAATTATAACATATCGTTTGTTGCATGTTGTGCTCACAGTACATTATTTGAGTTAACTTCATTAGCAGTATAATAGGCGTCAGATTATCAACGCAAAAAACAGAACGTTAGAGGATCAGTTTTCCAGTGTTTTTTGGATTTTTTTTTTTTAATAAAAAAAACGTTTATTGACATGGTTTGACATGGTTTGACATGGTTTGAACATAAAACATGTAAAGAGACGACACTTTACAAAGCTTAACTTAACATTGATAAAGACTTGGATGGAAAATCGATAATATTAATCATGTAATGAATGAGGTTTTAATGCACCCAATTAATTATCGTTAAATGTTGCTCTCGGTTGTAACAATCGTCCACTTTATTTCACACGTAGTAGTATTCACTTCAATTCAATAGTATTCACTTTTCAATAGCAATCACGATAGTACAAGAGAGAGATCGCATTCTCTTTTATTTATGTTTTCCTTTTTTATTAAATTGATTTTGTGTTAATTTTTACATCTTCTTGACTCAGTCTTCGTCTTTCGTTGGGAACAGTCCACACACAGTTTTGCCATGATGACTTAATCGGCAACTCGAAAATCTCGAAAATCTGCTCTCTTTAGCCGTCGACCACAAAACAATCCTTTTTTAATTTATTTACTATGATAGGGTGTGATACAATCTTTCAACAAAACTTTTTTTTTTATTTTCAAAAACGCATAAACCAGATAATATCTTAAACAAACAAATAATATCTGATAATATGCCTTTCTCTTTGTGGTTTTTTATTACATTGTTAACGTTGAGAACTACTTATGCCGAAATGTTGGAACCCGACCAAACATTCACACACAAAGACCAGTACCATAACCCCATCTGAACTGTATTACCACAACGAGGTTTGACTAAACGAGCTTTTGGTGTTGGCTTTTGGTATTCAAAAACCTCTTGTAACGATAAAGTCTCGTAAGATGAAGCTAGAGGATATCGTGTTTACTAACCGCAGCAGACCGAATATCTTGTCGATAAATCGAAACAGAACCTTTGTGATAAATATAAAACGAAAGAGAACAATGTTTAAAAACCATCTGGGCAGTAAATTTTTACATAATTCCGAAGTTACATGTAGGCAAACGCTGCCAAATTGTACCTTTTTTTGCGAAACATATTTTCCACCTTATTGTCATAAATGATACAACTATTCACATAGAATGCTGCGACTCTCCTTATTCTAAACGCTTTATTTGAAATCATTTTCATTTTCGTTGAATAGTACAACTTGAAAAAATAAATCAATATCATCATATAAGTCCGTTATAAATCATTCTTATTTGTTAGTTTACAATTAATGAACCATTGAGTTTTCAAGCTATTTATCTGTTTTGAAAACGTTAAACCTCTAGTAGTATTATGTGCATAATATTTCTATCTGTTCGATCAAAACCAACAAATTTCTGAAAACTGCTTTTTTACGAGAACGAATAAGGAAGAAGGTAAAAATGGCCAACACATTTACTCATAAATAACACTTCTGCTGACACGCGTGGAAATTTATCAACGGCGACAGTTGTGTGCACGAGTGTGTACAATTATGGGCATCGCACGGAAGGGTTTGGCCTGTGTTTGGCATCGATTCGATCAACATTGTCACCGTCATGATTGTCGCTTACCGCATAAACATAAGCAGAGACCTCCCCTAGTGTGTGGCCTGGTAGGTGGGTTCAGTAACGATCCGTTAATATGACTGTAACTAAGTGTAAATTGGCTTTGGGGCGATTTTTTTTCTTCTCTTTTTGTTGCTGTGCCCCGCTAGACAAACCCGAGCGAAACTTCCATGTGAGGTTCGGCACGGTCAACCTTCTCCCAATGCCTTGGAGGGATCCAGTGCGCTCGAGCAAAAAAAAAAAGCAAAAATAAATAGCAACCGATTAAACGCGTTGCGCTGCGCATGAAAAGCCGCACGCCTGTCAGCCACCTTTAGCCACAAGCGCACAGTCCAACAACCAACGCATTGGACCGATTCTTCCCTTCCTCGTCGCCCTCCGCCCCCCCGAGAAGGGTGGAATATTTTGAACCTCGCGCGAAGCACCTTCATATTTATGCGGAAACCGATCGAAACGATACGAACGAATGGCGACGGTTTGGCTGGTCGACAATCAGCTGATCGCCGTGAGACATGACCACCGGGACCGGTTTGTTGCGTGTGCAATATGCGCCCATTTGCTGGGGAGGAAAGGGGGCCATATGACGATCGTGCACGATCCGTGCGATGCTGTGCGAAGGCGGTCAAACGTCAAATTCGATCGCGTACACACCCTCCCTGAGGCGAAACGATTCGTTATACTTCCTACCGAAAGGAAGGCCCACGTGTTCGCACCCAAGACCAAGCCCTTTTGTTCGACCAAGCCGCGTCGTTGTCCCTAGTAGAGGAGTGTGGCGCTAGTAGTAGTATACGTTAGATGTATCAAATCACATAAATCATAATTTACAATTTAATATGATTAATTTTCCAGCCATACACGGTGCGACGACCGATTCGTTATGGTACAGTCGTTGTGACTGCTTCTCATTTGTACGCCGACGGCTCGCCGAAGCTTCGGGAAGTTAAACTACGTGTGCCGCACGTTAGCTCGAATGCCCGGAGGAAATGCAAAAGTGCAAATGTTTAAACAGCCTTGGTGCCTATTGGTGCGATATAGCTGCAAAACATAAAGAATAAATAAAATTTAAGTCCATATTTTGCAACTGAATCATTGAAAGGTTACAGCGAAAAATTGTCTGAAGACTGATTTAAATGACTTACATAATTACGGTGAAATATCACAAATGAATTTGAACGACACTCTATGTATATTTAAACTCTGATTAGTGGAACTACGCCGCTGAACAAAAATGTGTAGGCAAAAAATTGAGAGTTATCAACAGATTAGTATGCGATATTGGTTAAAAATCACACCTCATTATGGTTTTTCTAATTCTATACCTTAATGCAGCATAGTTTAAGAAACCTCGTATGAAATTAATGCAATCTGGAAAAGAACACATAAATAACACAGTTTCTTTTTTCAAGTTGTAATTCAAATTTTTTTTTGTAGAATGTAAGGTGGACCTATTCGATATCTGGGCGATTTCTATGCACTATTATTTATTATTACTTAACGACCAACTTTAAACTAAAAGAATATAAGAGGCAAAGGATATTATAGCTTCTTTCTATTAGACACCCTAACACAAACAATTTCGTATTTTTTATCTTTATTTCTTATATTATATCTGACAAGACCTGTATTAAAACCGAAGGCTTTGAACAAAAAAGAAAATAGGAACGGCTGTCCTAAACTAAATTATACTCATATTTATATTTCATTGCCTATCCCTTTAGTCATCCATCTGAAAGGGTGAGAGGCAACAAATAGTTATAGTAAAATAGTTCAAATAGTTTTTTGTTAGTTTCCTTATCCTACTAGGTGTTTTAGAAATGTCGTATATTAGATTTTTTTAAAGGTGTTCTTGAAATTATTTTTGCATCAAAACACACTATCACGTTATTTCCTATGCTGCAATATTTACACACTTGTAGCAAAATACACCTTGTACGATGTAACAGACCTAAATTTAGTGTTCATACATTGTATCATTATTTATTTATTTTTCCTTCTAATTATAAAATAATGAAGTAAATTGGTAACACAAACATTGTTTAAACAATGGTTGTGAAAGACGTATAAATAAATGCAAAAAATATCCAAACAAGCCAAAGCTTTTCGAAGCTAATTTATAGAATTATAGCTTTTATATAATTATAGCTTATAGCTGTTATATATATATATAATTATAGCTGTTAATTTTACTTATAATGTTTTTGTAAAAGTTATTTTATTAGCGAGTTAGCTGATTTCTTAACCATTATTTTCTCCTTATACGTTAAACAACGAGTTATTACCACTTAGCTTTTCCACACGCAGTTAAGGTATATTAAAACGACAAAAAAAAACGTGGTCGCCAATGTGCTGCACTGGAGTGATTTTTACGTGATTAAGCACCAGGAGACTGCACGGTTCCAAGCGAATAGAAAGGAATCGCGGGTCGCTTGTCGTCACCACACACCTCTACTCCATGCCGCTCCGTGCGGCCCAGGGCTGGAAACGGGTGGAAACGCAAAACGATAACACTCGCCCACCAACCAACCGCAAGCCACGGCAGTACATGCACTACAAACGGTGCAAACGGTGTGCTTCCTCATCGACCCCACCTTCCCCCTTCTCCCTCCCTTTCTCCTAACCACAACGGCCACCGCCATCGACGGCGATCGGCGAATGGCGAACCGGCTGACCTTAAGTTGTCTAATTGGATCGGATTATGGATGTACACGGCGTATACACGGCGATTACGTGTACATTTGCAGATCTCAAATTGCCACCGGGAGGGAATGGGACGACGACGATGACGACGATTTCGATTTTCTCGAGTTCTGCTGGTGCAAGTCCGACTGTGCAGGGGGATAGCGATCGAAATCTTTCATCCCCGCTGGAACGAGGCAGCACGAAAGGGGGAAGCCAACTGGAAAGGAAAAGCTGGAAAGTATTGCGATCAGATAAACGTGCCCAAGCACAGATCAGCGGTGTAAAACCGCACCGATGGAAGCAGGCCGATTGTTTATGGTTCAAGATTTTGTCATACAAAATCAACCCGATACTATTTGGTTGGGATTTATTCCCGAAAAAAAACACGGTTCGGGACCATTAAAAACAATACTTCCGGCATGTATATAACAGTGTGTGTGTGTGTTTGTTTTGTTTCACCAAATTTAAAGAAATTTTCACTTTTTCCCAGCTTATTCGTGCGCTTCTGCGACTTCATGACGCGATTTCCCGATAAGGAAGATTATTACAAATTCAAGCGGTGCAAATAAGGCAATTCAATGGAGAGATCGTAAGCGGCCGATAATGGTCACTATCGTATGCCCACGTCTGTGTGTGTGTGTGTGTGTGAAATGCACATAATGACATGGACACTTGCAGTTAGTAGCGGGCGCACGCCCAGTAGCACACTTCGCCCCTTTCATCGTCCAACCCCAAACGGTACCGGGCAGGGTGATAGGGTGGTGATGGTGGGCAATTTATCGTTCCTGTGCAAATATGTATTCATGTCCCGGTTTTTCCGGGTGTGTGTGTGCTGTTGAAAGAAGCATCGGGGCAAGGTGGGGGAGCGAAAAAAAAACCTAGCAGTCCAATAAACAAACCCGATAACTGGTCAGATTGCAGATTAGATCGATAGCAGAGCGCAAGCGGCATGGCCAAGCGTCCTGGTGTGATGGAGGCGTTTCTGCGATTCCGCTCCCCAGCGATAACCGTTTCCGACCGCCGGCCGGGGATCGCGTTGCAAGTTTGCGGGCGAGTTTCGCTGCAAGCCATTGCGGCACCGCGCGCAACCGATCGGGCAGATAATGCGAGCGATAAATCGACACTTTCATTCATGCACTTACAGGGCGGGGGAGGGTTTTTTTGTTGCTGTTGTTGTTGTTCAATCAACGGTGCGGGTCGTTTGCAGCTGCTGCACTCTACTGGTGCCGGGGGTTAGCGTCAGCATGAGAGTAATGAGTAGCCCCCCGATTAGCCGATACGGAGGCTCAGCGAGATAGTGCGAGTATGTGGCCGGGTTTTGACCGGAGGGTTTCAAGAGGAGGAGCGCAAGGGTGGATGTGCACTTTTATTTTGTTTCGTTGCAAACTAGCAATGCATGTGCTCTCCTCCTCCCTCTCCCTCCTCTGCCCAGATGTTCTCACTTTTACTCGCAGACGTTAATTGATTCGGCGTGATTACTAAACGGCCATTAATGAGATCCGCCGGAGATAGTGCGACCCGGTTCGCCCTATGACTGACCCCACGCACGGGTGCGGGTGCGAAAAAGCCATTTGCGAAAGCGGCTAATGTTGGTTGTTCCGTAGCAAAGGGTCGTTGGTGTTGTCCAACAGGCGTTAGATATACCGTTCGATTGTGATAAACGTTTTATTCATGCGGCCAATTTATTAGCAACGGTTTGTGTAGCCACCAGGTACCGTCACTGAACATTGGTGCCGTTTAATTGATCGATGATGTTGTAAACGCTGGCACCATATGAGTTGTGGTGCCGGAGAAGGTGGAACATTTTTTAATTATGATGTAGTTAAAATCAACAATGACGATAACGATTCAATCCGTATGTATTAAAAATAAACATTCATTAACTTCACGCATCTTGGCAGAGTCTCATGGCAAGGAAGTGGAATTATTTGGCTCAGGACGAACATCTACGGTGTATAAATTTGACTGTAACATTGGGTTTTCCGGTATGGACTATATTGCATGGTATTTCAAAGAATTCCAGCCTTCTAAGGATATTTTGGTCTTCGGTCTCGGTCATGATGATTATTTTTCACTTTGACAGATACAAGGGGACTTTCACGTTGTCATTCTTTAATCCTTACTACGTTCTTCTCTGACATCGTTAGAGGTTAGGTGTTTTAAAATGCTTTTCAAAAATTTATATGGAGCCAATTTGATAAATTTGCAAAAAGATCATGCCGACGACATCTCTGTGGTGACTACCTCGTTTCTCAAAATCAAGCTGATGCGAGCGGCATTCGAAGCCTTCGGCAGAGTGTCCCACCTGAATATCGACAACACCATCGCGATCGACGTGGGATACATCACACCAGCAACCAGGATCCAGATCCCATGGCTTAGGACGGAGGAAAGGCTGCGGCTCCTCGGCATATTGTTTTCCAACAACATCCGGGAAGCAATGAGCCTCAACTGGGAGAGCAACTTCATTCTCCTGAGATGATTCTGGAGGCCTCTTGCAACATATGTGCTTGTGCTAGAAACCCTCCGAACATTGCCTCTGTTCCGTCAACATACTCGTGTTACCCGTCATTGTCTTTTTCAACGTCTTGAAAATTGTCATCATTTTTAAAACTTTTCACGACAACAAATGTATTTTAATTTAAATAAACAAAAACAAATCATTCTCAATCTAACAAACTACATTATCCCGTCCACTTCATCGCGGTACCAATTCCATCTAATGAAACAGATTAAACCTGAGGTAAGGTCACAAATCAGGAAGCAAAATTGGCATTCTGTCCATAACATAAGTATTAAAAATAAATTTCCAACCACATCAAAAATAGTTTAATATCACAAACAATTCATTTTAAATTAATTGCTTTAGTTAATCCAATTATAAAAAAAAACTTACTTATATACGGAAAACTTTTACGCATTCGTTTTCTTTCCGGAGCTAGGCGTAACGAGCAACAGACGAATACTTTCAGTTTAGATTTTAGAACAGCTTCCATTAGCATTGCATTGTAACTTATCTTCAAGAACCACTTTTTAACTCCATTTTATAATTTCATCCGAGATATTATGTTCAACTTGTTACCTAATGTCATCCTAAAATTTAGGCTGTGTAGATACTCAAAAATCCTTTATATGAGAAAAATCTTGCCATGTCGGAGAAGGTATTCTTATCGATTGTAATAGTTTGTGTTGTTCATGCGAGGCACTAGCGTATACGATAGAATAATAAAACACTCTCTCCCTCTGCATAGCCGTAAACAACGGTAGCATTGCAATTACTACGACGAAATCCTAAATAACCTCAACGTAACAGCTCCATCAAAGCTAACTTTCATTATAATCTCCAGAATACTTACTCAACGTTTGCTACTGCAAGATTCATCTTAAGTGAGCGGAAGCTAAATTAATTCCACCACTTACTAGCGTAAGCCTCCAGCCTACGAAGCGAGAACACTCAAACCAGAACGAAGCCTCAAAGGCTCGATCACAGAAAGGGGAATTGCGGATAGGGCGGGAAGTCGGGAGCATTTGTCAAATCGCTCGCTGACGGCGTGTTGGGCCGATTATTTGTGATTTGACGCGTTGCCGAGCGGTCCGTGTGCTGTTTTGAACCAAAACCCTTCCCTCAGCCAGCCACGCCAGCAGCAACACTCCGGTTCAAGTCAATGCATTTGTTTCGCGCCCACCAACCACACGGACAAAGGCGATCAATTACATCCGCACTGGACCGGGCCAGGGCACCAGTGGAGTAACCGCAACGGGCTACCGGCGGGTCTCTAGAGCTGCGGAAAACATCGGGCACTGACGCAGCGTGCCGCGGTTCCATTGGGTTCTCGTTAACGCGTTTACTGATTAATTATTTTTGCCACCGTAGAGTGTCACAGCCGGAGCTACTGCGCCGGTCGAACGCGAGCCGCCTGCAGTGGAGGTAAATATTAGCCTAACCCCGTTTTCGGCATCATCACCACCATTTGTCAAGTTAAATTTACCGAAGCAAAGCACTCACGACGCAAACGGACGACTTTCCGGGCTGACCCAGGGTCGGAATTGTTTATGTTACAACGATGGCCCGTCGGCTTGCTCGGAGTTTTGAGTCCAAATAAGGAACGGCCGTATCAGTATCTACACTATCTGCGCTCACAATCGAACGCGTTTGGATGAGCTTCAAAACGCGCTCGGTAAATATTATGCGACGCCTCGGAAATTAGGACCATTTGGCCGTAGCTCGAGCAACACCATCCCATGTACGATTTGATGGTGGGCGATGGATTCGGTTGGAGCTCCATTTGGAACTATCTGTTTGCCGTGATGATGCGCTCGAACGGAGCTAGCATCCAAATCAACACATCGAACTATATTTCGTCACACAAAAGCTAACACTGCTTTTGAGAAAGCGGTGCCATTGAGCATTAGTTTCCATGTTGCATTTATGCACACTACATTCTTTTCAATCGAAACACGCATGTACACAAACGTCGTGCTTTGACGTGCAGCTGAAAAAAATGACCCAAATTGTGCCCGAGACGAGCTCCTTCCAGCTCCTGCAGGACGAATGATTAGTTTGAAATCAATCGAACCGATTTGTTTAATGTAGCGTGCAGCTATTTATTTTGGATCCCGTCGGATTCGAACCCGACACGGTCACTCGCTACCCCCTTTTGTCCACGGCCGGTTCTATTTATTCCATTCGCCCAGTGCCGCCGAGATGGATCCGTGGTTCAAGCGTCACTTGCCATCACCTTGCCCCAAAACGGGAGAGAGAGAGCCGGTGGAAAGCAGTTTTGTGAACGTGAAATGGACAATCGAACCCATCTATCCACATCGGCCGGAAATGAATCGAAGCTGGAAGGCGATCGAAAATGCCACGGTAGCACAATTCTCCGCTCCGCTCCTATAACGCCGGACGGTGGAGAATCTGAGCTAGCAATAGTGCCGGTGATAAACGATGACCATTTATCGTAACCCGCCCGGCGAGGGCTCACGGGTAGTTTGGGGTTTTTTTTTGCCTCCAAAAATTCCCTTTCCTTTCCTTTCTCTTCCCTTCCTGCACCATTGGCTATCACTGAACATTGTTTTGCTGGTCACCCTTTCGACGTTCTCTTTCACTGTGAGGAAAAACTACAACGATTACATTCTCGGTTCGGTTCGGATAGATTTAAACTCAACCCTCCGGGCCACAGTTTCAGCGATGTTAGAAAAAGATGAAATGGACAAAAAAAACGAATGCTAAAGGATGAAGAAAAAAAACATTATTCCAAATTCGAAGCTTGAAACACGCTCGATGGCAGAAGCAGAACACACACACACACAGCCTCTCCAACCGTCATACCGCAACTGCATCGCATATGTAACTATGCGCGAATGCAAATTCACCATCGACGCGTTTACACTCGGCAGCGAACTGGGCTGGCAAATATTGTACGAAAAAATTGAAAAACGATTGGACAGCGAGCAAATATGCAAACTTACAACGCACCGTAGCGACTACCGACCACGGGTTCGCCCGTTCGGAAGGAAAAAGGAACGTGAAAGCGCAGTAGTTTCATAAAAATTCCGAACTCAGCTCAAAATTTGCTGCCCTCAACCGGCTGATGGTTGGGCAGCTGGCATGGTGAATAAATAGTTTTTCATTCTCCCCCCACCCCCACCGTTTTACTCCAAGGTGAAGTCTGTGTAAACTGTTTTACTTAGATTACTTTTTTACACCGGACTACCGACCGGTTTTGTTTGCGTGTGCATGAAAGTAATATTTTAGGTTTGATGGTTTCTATTTATTCGTCTCAATTTAATTCTCTCCAGTCAATTCCTTCGTTTGGATAAACTTTTTTTTTTTGCAGTTAAAAGAGGTTGAACAGGGAAAGTACACAATTTACACAAAATATAGAAACATGAAATAATAAAAAAAAATGGCATGATATTCAACAATTTGTTCTTTTGAACTGAAAGAAATAATAAGAAAAAATGCACGAATGCCCTTTTGTAAAACATTTACTCTAAGATTTGATATAGGTATTTAGAAAACATAGTGTTAAGAATTCAATCCAGGGACTCTAAACTGGCAACTGTCAAGCGCGTTGACGAAATTAGAAGGAAAAGAAGAAGTGAAAAGAGTGTGTCGGAATTGAATAGATAGCGAATCACGAGAACACGCACTACAAGGGTTTCGTCACATATTTTAGAAAGAAACACATAGTAATTGGATATATTTTAATAAATTTTTTAAATATATTTTTTAAAATAAAAACTACTGGTAAAAAAAAGGAAAAGGTTCCCTTTATGTATTAAAAAAAAAATAAATTTTAAATGTGAAAACTGTTACTACGAATTCCTACATGTTATGAAGTTTTAACCATTTAAAATATTTCAAAAACTTATATCGAGTACGTTTCCGTATAAAATTGGTGTCGTCATATTTACAATTAATTATAAAACCCAATTTAAAACTCCCTTATAACGTAGAATACTATGTTTGAATGACTTATTTCATGTGAATAATGCAACAAATCTTAGCTTTCTTCAAAATTATTTTATTCTTATGAAGAACTCAATCCAAGTATATCCAAATACTAAAACTGCTACTTGATACCCCGCTTTTTATTATATCATACAAGATAAACCTCATAATATCTCCCACACGAACCACTCGCAATGATTTGCGTCTACTTTCCCGAGAAGCAAATCCACTCTCGAGAGCTATTTCTTTTCCACAGCAAGCCGTAGAGCAATTGCGCTTCTTACCGGCGATGATCCAATGGCCCTTAGGAAACGCTACACCGCTTAAGTGCAGAAACGGTGAGTGCCCCACACATACACACAGACACACAAGCAGGGGAGAAAAAAACAACATACAAGCCACAGTGGGCTCCGGTAGGCCTGCAAACGAAAATATGCAAATAAATTAGATTGAGTCTTCCGGGCCCTGGACGAGTCCCGAGCGAGGCACAAACCGATTTTCATCGCTCGGCCGAGCAAATGGTCAAAAAGGCGCACTGCTAAGTGGTAAAACGTTTGCCACTTCGGTGTGTTCTGCCCGGTGCTGTCGTGTGCCGTGAACGATGAATTCACAATCCCAAAATTTTGGCCGGAAAATTTCCACAGGGCACTGTAAAAGGTTGCGGAACAGAGGAGCGACCGGAGGGCAAAGAAATAAACTTTCTCTCCATGCTATCTCCGCAACTACTTGCTTCATTTCGTCAATCATCTTTCGGTAAATGTTGACGTACCACCCGTTGCCCTGCCCCTCCCGCTCGACCAGTGAGGAAAAATAAAGCCGATGCGAAGAAAAGCGACCCCAGAAACGTCAGCCGGACGCCAAAGATCACGCAATTTAATCCACATCTATTATCCTGCCGGTTTCGCTACGGTGGTAGAAGTTCATTTCGGCTAACAACGTTTGACTTGTTGTACCGTTGGGCACCATTTTCTTCGTGCCAAACAAAAATGAGCTCGGGAGAAACGGTGCTAAGAAAACAAGAAACAGAAACGGTCGCTCGGTATGGGAAACTCCGCCATGATGGCCACGGTGACGACGAATTACGCGTTTCGGAATTTGATGGAAAGTCGGTCCGAGTTTCCTGGGTGCCCCCGTGGAGGACCTGTTGTGTATCTAGGTGGTGCGAAAGTGACACAGAGAGAGAGAGAGAGAGAGAGAGAGAGAAAGAGAAAGAGAAAGAAAGAGTAAGAAAGAGCCAGCCAGGAACGGTTCTGGGGAAGTAGTAAAGAAACAACGAAAGTGGTTGGGAGTTTCTTGTTTAACTTTTCCATCGTAAAAACGATAAATAAGCAACCGAAAGCGGAAGGTAACATCACCGGTACGACCGAAAAGCCAAGACGGGCAGTACGGGCAGGACACAAAACGGTATAAGTAACGAGAGCAGAAGTGAGGGCGTTGGGGAGCAAGGGGAGAGGTTTTTCTTACCAGTCGTCGTTTGCCTAACTCCAACACCAGGCGCTGATAGGTAGACAGATAGGGGCGCACCAGAGCCATCAGAGCCGAAACAGGAAGAACATTTGTGTTGATGAAGGGAATCGGTTGTACGGAAGAAACGAAAAATATCGGACGAAACTATCAGGAAATATCTCAAGTGTTTCATTTCCCTCCAGTTGGCGTGATGTTGGTGAGCGCGGCGGAAGGAACGGAAATTCTTTTACCACGATCAATGGGCCGATAGAGCCCGGATTCGGGATCGGGTTGGTTTACCGTGTCGGATGTGACAAACAGGAACGCGGTGGTGTTTGTACATGAGTTGGAAATATTTCCGTGCGGTTTGGATGCAGGGAAGGAAAACATGATTATGATTATGGTTACAAAACATGCTACAAAACATGCATGGAAATATTTCGTGCTTAAAAAGGGTTGTATGAAATTGAAAACAACCATTTTGGTCAATATATTTTATTGAATATTAAAATTAACAATTTTATTATTTTTAATATGCAGTTTTCAACTTTTTTCAGTTAATGTTAAGATTAGATGTTGCAATGAAATTATTTTAGAAAAACATCTTCATGCTTTTCTATGGTAAAAATGGAATTGTTTGGTACTATCTCATTAATATTATAGATAAGCAAGTTCCCATATTAAATTACAGACAAAATCAAACACGGAATTTTAAGAATAAAAAAAAATTGATTTCTGTAATCAAAGAATAAAAATAATTAAATACTTCAAACCTTTCGAAGCTTAAGAAAGTGAAGATATTAATATATCTTTTATATAAATTTATTTATTCAGAATAAATTTACCCATTTAAAACGTTGCATATCACATTTACACGAACTGCATTTTGTACTTTTCTGTAGGTGACTTATAAAGCCATTCATTTTCCACTACATATCTAACGGCTCAACAGAGAACAGATGCTGTTGATAGTAAGTCGAAAACGATCAATGCTCTCGTTCATGACCAAGAGCGTCACAGTACTTCTTGATTCGCGTATTTCACGTCACCAAACTGCTGAACGGTTGCGGCAATTTTTCGGCTTTACCAAGAATTGGGCAAACGAGAACAATTATCAGTGATGAGTAAAGTTTCTAAATACCCCTGCTGATGATCGTTCGGGCAGATTTTGTTCTGCTTTTTTTTGTTGTTGCATTTTCTCTCCCTTCGAGTGTTGCGAATTTATTCTATTTCTTGGGAAAACTTTTTCTTTTCAACTGCAAAGTTACCCACTTCTTCCACCAACGGAGCGATATTTCACAACCGATTGCAAAACCGAAAACTACCATCCGGGGACATCCGGCACGGTTTTGGGGTGGGATGAGAAATGTTCCGGCCGTAAGTTGGCTGGATGAAGATTAACTGGAAAGTTTCGCCCGAAATGTGTCACCATTGTCAAGCGGGATGGGCGGGAAATGGTAATACGGAGTGAAGGAGAACCTAGACACCTAGCTTACCTTCTGGACAGCAGCGTCGCAACTGTCGTTGAGATCTGATTGCCGTCCCAAGGTAATGATGATTTTTTGCTCTATCTATCCTGCGGTTGATTTTTGGTCCTCCAGGGGCGTACGAGCATACTGTGGGTGTGGTCGTTCAATGGAAGAAACAATCTTGCCAGGGAAGTATTTCAGCCGTTGGTGTGTAACGCGCCCGGTAAGTTATGGAGAGTTTGAACAGTTGAAAGCGGCTCAACTTATAAGCGCCTTTCTTCATCGTGCCGATTCGCCGATTCATGATAGCGGAAGCCTAACTTCCAGCGAGGAATGAACTGTTTTCACCAAAGGACACTTTGATTTTTTTTTTATCACAGTAGAAAAAAATATATACACCAAGCAAATGAATTACTTAAATAAAGCCCTTCAAGTTTACTCAAGAGATGCACGAGCCGTGATTTTCACATTCAGATTTCATCTACGTGATACGTGAAGAAAAGTAAAGTGCATTAGCAGTTGTTTGTAAAAGGATTTTCGGACGGGCAAAAGAACGAGTACAAGTATATTACAAGAAATGAAAAGAGGACCGATTGCTTCACTGGTTGTATTTGCAATGACAGTTCTTAACAAACGCACACACTTTTGACATTTGGGTTGCCAGGGTTGCCATCCTAACAGTTTGCACTTGTCGACTTTTTCACATTTATTTATGGAAACCATAATTTAAGGAACATTGTAATATTGAATTAGATTTTCCTGCCAAATCCACTAAATGTTCTTACATACGAACACATGCGTTTCTGGGTAATAAATTGCATATGCAGTCGTTTGTCACTTGCAAGCACAAGCACACACAAGCCGTTCAGTAAGAGGACCACCAACGATAAGCTGTTAAATATTGTGTTTTCATCTTTAGTCAAATCACTCCCCCTCCTACCCCATCGCCTTCCGTAGTGCATCCTTTATTTCATATTGTTCTACATCGTTAGCGAGGCAGCTAAAAAGGCAGCTTCAGCTTTCCGATAATGCGGCAATGGCCGAGGGTAGACGCCGGGAGCCGGCAGGGCGTGCCGCGCGTAATGAAGTTGACGAAAATTAAACATTTCCCCAAAATAGGAAAACTTTTTCCATAACTCACCGTCGCGCCATAAATAATACAATTTGTTAAGCTGCTTCCGTTTGTGTCCGTGTCCGGTTCGTGCTTGGTACTTGGAGTTCTTTTCACAAGCGCGCGAGCAGCTTTATACGCTTTTTCAAAGAATTGCAAGCAGTGTCACACGGTGCCGTTGGGGGGGGAGAGAGGGGACATTTTCCCTCTCCCGGTTCCACTCGCAGCTCGTAATTTAGTCGTTTTATTTGGTGAAAATTCTGGGCTGGTTCTTTTTTTTTCGTGTTTGCTATGCACCATGAGTGCATAGCACTTGCTTTCGGGAGATGGGAAACGGCTGAGCTGATCATTCGCCATCCGGTTCTCCTTCACCAGCACCAACACCACCACCGTGGCGGTGCTATTTCGACAAGTTTGTAGAATTTCTCGTGTTTAGTGTCAGCGGTAGCATTTGTCATTGCCAGGAAAGTTTCACCAAAAACGCAAAAACCACCAAAAAAGAGAAAAACAAAAAACCGGTTGAACGAACAAGAACATGCTTTTTCGTCTTTGCATATGAAGACGTTAAGCTGCTCAGTGCAGTGCAGTGTACATTTGGGTTGACTGAAGTAAATTCCGGTACACTTTTGCTGGGCAAACTTTTCATAAACAACATCATGATATGTTGCTGGGGAAAAAGTTGTACCTAAACCTAAATGTTATCGCCGCTCGTCTCCCCTTTCCGAGACCCGTTATCAAATTCATAATGAGACTTATTGTGTGTGCGAAAGAACTTCAATATATACTTCAACATGAGTCTAGTTTGTGATCCTCCGTTGAGTTGCTTGTGCATCGACCGTGTCTTTCGTCTTTCTCCAGCGTAAGTGGAGCACAAGAAGTATCAACCTATGCATCGAGCTGCATAAGAGGTCTACCATATTTGCATACTTTGCTCAGTAATAAGAACTTCTCGAACCATGTATGTCTGAGTTTTCATTGCCAAACGCTCCCAAGCTGATTTCAGAGATTTCGTGGTCATCATCTAACTTTGTGTGCTTACATTTTTGAGGAGAGTATTTTGAGAGCGCAAAGGAACGTTTTCATACCATAACCAGTAACGGAAAGCTGTGTTTCGGTGACGACTAAAGACTAGACACACCTCACCTCCTTTCCCCGTTTGAAGCCGCTGGGAAGGTGACTGGAAAGTAAACCCTACCGGGCTTTGGTTAAGTGGTCCGGAGATAAGGAACCTATCGAAACACCAAACTTTGTTTCCCGTATGGTTCTAAGAGGCTTCACTCCAACAGAACCTAAGCGGCAACCGATCATCGGCATAATCGTCGAACGATGGAACCGGCAGGTTTGTGTGCTCTAAAATAACATCAGTTCAATCGGCTGCTGCTTCAGTAAATTCGTTAGTTAATTTCAGGTCCGGAAAACTTTTCACAGCGGCGTCGCGTGTGCATGCAATGGTTGGAATTAGTTCGAGCAAATTCGGTTCATAATTAAAAACCAAACACTCCAGCTGGAGTGTTGTTGTGATGCCGAAAGTTTGCTTTATTCAACAAGCACGGTTTCATTGAAAACAGATGAGCACTGAAACGAACGTAGTTGAAGGACACAGTGATGAAGTGCACTGACTTTTACTGTGCTGGAATGACTTCAAAATAGTTACGCACATTTACGAGTACAATTATAATTTTTAGCATCAGTGTTCTGTTTTTTGTGCACTAAAGCACGGTACTAGTTTTGAGGTTTTTTTTATATGCAGCGAATTTTTCAAAAGCTCGAAACCAATACAAAGTCGCGAGAGCAATCATTTGCTTCATTTGAGAGATTTTTTTATAAGCATACAAATTGATTTGAATTGAAGTTCTGATTCGTTTAAGAATAATTTTCTATATTACCGTTCAAGTATTTCATTCCTTTCCACTATCTTATCGCATCGCACTATCTTGTATTTTTGCAGTAACAAATAAAAACCTTCATGAATGAACTTCGAGGAAGGATTTGTATTTTACTATTTGTTTTACTGGGTTTTTAAATGATTACTAAATACTGAGTTTTTACTCATCTCTTAACTGGGGGAATATTTTTCTATTAAATATTATGAAATAACATTCCAGGGACAAAATATCCAGTAACAAAGACTTAATAATATGTTCGAATGGTATTAAAAGATTGGTTTCTATCAAAGCACAACACGTGTTCCCTACTCCCGAACGTTTTCAGGTGTTATGCTGCACGCAATACGTCTAATAAGACTTTTGCTTCATGACCTTGCTTCTCTGGATTAACGGCAACCACTGTCGGTTGTCCTAAAGCAGCGAATGGGGTGGAAAATCAAAGCATCGCTTCAACTGTACTGCTTGCTGCGTGACGAACAAGCAGTCAAACTTATTGATTGTTTGCCTCGGGATTTCGGTATGTTTTTTCACGCCTTAATGCTGCCGCCAGTGCCGCCTTCTCAGTCCCTTCTCGTTACCGGTGGTAGTTTTATCGAAAAATCCAGGTTCTGTTGTACACGACTGAAGGCGAGAAGATGTGCAGCATCACCGTGGTAAGACCGAAAGTTGAGTGATTTTTCTATACAAAACTTCTAGCAAACTGTTGGTGCAAAGTAGATAAGTGATGCCGGGAGTAGGGTAATGGCACGTACGGGTGAAAATACGTAGAAATGATCAAACTCTACACGAACGCGACGGTGGCAGCAACTAGCAGCGGCTGCCGCACTGTGCACAACAATGAATAATAATGAAACAAAACGAAACTAGAGTTCCCCTGTTGCCTGTCCCATCGTGGCTTCCGAGCACTCCACCCTGCTTCACCCCATTAGTGCGCCCACCTTCCGATCCGATTCTGAATCCGGATCGGATTGTTTGCCGGACGAAAAATCGTGATCGAACTATTAAAAGATTGATTGGTTCTTGATGCGGCCCTCCGGTACGTTCTACTCCCCGTGTTTCGCACAGCCGCGGGCCATTGGATCATGGGATCAAGGGCTCGCGAGCGAAGGCACTAGCGCAGCGCCCGAACCCTGCAAGTCACATAACGTGAGACTGATCTGACGAGATGTATATATGTTTTCTTTTTTTTTTATTCGCCACCGGTTCGTTTCACGAAGAGTTTGGTCCCGAGTGGTGGCAACCCCCATCTAGCAGCAGCTACCAATCTTCTTCTCCATACCCTGTTGGTTCCATGTATGTGAATAAGTGCCTCAGGATGTCTGCGGTAAGGGAGAAGGGCTATGGTAGAGGTGTTTTTTCTTCCTATACAGGCGTAACCGTAGGCGTACGCGGGACTCGTACTCGCTTCGAGCTGCTGCACCCGGTGTCAGAATGGAAGGCGATTGTCACTATCGGTTGCCGTCGGATCGCTTAAATGTCGCTCCAGGTTCCGCCACAGATACCGGGATGCAATCGTCGTACCGCATGCACCACCCACACCGCTCCCCTTTCGCGCCCGCAGAAAACAAGCGCAGATCAATCGAAACCAATTTCAAATAAGGTAAGTACACGAAAGACGGCTTCTCGTCGGCGGACGTTCTCAATCAATTATGCTCCAAGCAAATAAACTGACACCGAGACGGTTGGCTTGCTTCCCCTTTCGGTTCGCTCGCTTCTTGGTGACCTTTTCGGTTGGGGGTTGGCCGGACCCGACGCCACGAGCTGGAGCGATTCGATCGCTGTTCGATGTCGCTATTTGCATACTTGATTCGAACTCACGAAAAATAAATACTTGCAATCTGATAAACAAAGTCGCGGAAGCTAAATGACCAATTGTCATAGGAGAGGGGTGGGCTAGGGTGGAGGACAGCGTCAAACGATAAGGTACGTGGAACTGTTTTGAAATGTTCCACGTAACTGTTGATTAGTGAAGTAGGAAGAGACTGTCATTTTGGTTGTTAGAGTGTGTACATTTTTTTTCAAGTTTTTTCGTTTGAACATTTGGCGTTTATTATTAAGCGTGCATTTTATCACATGAATATTCATAAATTTCCAACCAGTCGTAAAACAAACCGTTAGTTTAAATCAATTTTATGGAAACTAAGTCATGGAAAATATTACTGGAGAATAAAAAAAATATTATTTTAAGTCAAAAACTCAAACCCTTACGCCATATTCGATGCCAAACACCGTTGGAGAGGTGCTTCTGTGTCTTAGAATTTGAGGGCTAATCTTTTGATTTGAAAAGGAAGAAAATTGGTTCTACTTGTCTAAAGGTGCACAAAATAGATTTTGTTCATCAACGTCTATGATGTTTGAAATCCTTCCAAAGTAAAAACTGCGGCTTGGGTTGGGGGAGATTATTTCCCATTTTTGTAATGGCCAACCAGTTACATTCGGCAGTTGGCTGGGTTCGTATGTTTTGAAGAAACATAATTAATAACGATAACGGATCATTTTTATATCACATTAAATCTGTTATAATTTTATTTTGATGTATTTCAAAGATAGAATAAGATGTAAAAAATAGTATTCTATTATTTTTCCTATGATTATTATACTAAAAAAACCATGATCGACATCAAATGTAACTGAGTTAGAACATAATATTTTTAAATCGTAGTTAAAGTCGAACTGTCACTTGGGCAATAAGTATAGAGTACTGTAATTTTTTTAAATTCCACACCGGAATAGTTGATTATATTCGTTTTGTGTGGTTATATACTAAAATAATTCTCAACATTTACATTCTCAACATTGAGCCTAATGTTAGAACAGCTTAGAGTAAAAATTACGTTCATATTCTTAACGAATAGCACCCGAACTGAGAAAATCGTCATAGAATTGGGTTACCATGCCAATTCATTATTAACAAATTCCAGCGCGATTCGTTTTTTTTTCTATATGAAGTCAAATGTCTGTCAGCTTACAAATTTTACAACTGCCAATAGCTATGTTAAAATGTCTATACGTTTAGACACGTTTGAGTGGCTTTTGGATTGGGTCAATCACGAGTCAACAATTACAAACAGTTTATATGATTAAAAACAATTAAAAAAAACCAATTCATAAACAAAAAACTCTCATTTAAGATACGTTATATTATTAGTCTACTTTTTTATATACACTGTGTTTATAAGCTCTTAATTACTTTGTAATAATTTCCTATTTTACAACCCTCTTGGCTGCTGGTACTGGTAGATGTGTTTACCGATTTCATCCTTAGGCGGTTAATTCTCGTCCGAATCGCGCATTTCATATTCCGAGATCACGTTGCGCACGTTTTCGAAGCACTTGTACAGCAAGTTGTACGCCCTGCGACAAGGGTCGATGTTCGCTTTCCACGGACCCAGTCGCCGGATGCAATCAGTGGCGTCGTTTTTGAACTTTGTCTCGCAGTATCCGTCACCGTACTGGGCATAGATGCGGTCGATGTTCACACCGTCCCGATCAGTGTAGATGCCCGTCTTGATCCCGATGCACCGTACCAAACAGTGCACGTTACTGTTCGCATCCAGCTCGTCCGCACCGAGACTCATCAGCTGTTGCATCGTAATTTGGTGTATATCCATACAGCGCGCGGTCACGTGCAGCAGCTGCAGCTGATCCAGGGGCACAAAAATACGGTCATGTCGTAAGTTGCCATAGTTGTAGTAGAAGCAGAGGAACGATTCTAGTGCCAAATCGCAACAGCGTTCCGGATCCGCCGTCAGCGAAGGTAACGCATCAAGGCACTGCTGCGTACGGTTGACGTTTTGCATGTCGGCCGCATCTGCCAGAAAGTAGCGCGCCAGCTGATCCTTCCGCAGTCCCTCATGATCGCTCCAGAAGCGAGCATTTACACCGACGCACCTCAGCAGGCACTTTGTTTCACCGTCGCGCACAATCACACGGGAACGTAATGAGAACCGCTTGGATGGGCCAATGGAAAGCAGTTCGGCACATTCCTGCACCATCTCGTCAAAGTACTGCAGCACGATGCTACCACGCTTGAACGTCTCACAGTCGACACTTCTCCGAAAAAGCAACAGCAGCATCACCGTTCCGACGACCCAACGCACCATCTTCGGTCGACGAACGATGATTTTCTTCGTGCGATGGCAACGTACCGCTGGCCAGTTCCGCGGCCCTTCAAATGTTTCATCACTAAACGCACCTGCTCGGCTGGGCGGTGTGCTTTATAGCGCATTTTTGGGTGTGTTTGCCGCGAGCGCACGGATCGTCCGCCCATTAGCACGTACGCGCGGGGGTCAAAATCAGTTCAACCCAAGCGAAAGCAACCGGTTTCGGGGATAGCCGGATCGCGCCAACGTCACGTACTTCCAACCAGCTGCAAGCGATTCCAGTACGCCATTTGTTATTCCATGCCTGGAGCAAAACAAAAACGTCATCACTACTGATTTACGCCACCCGTGAGCAGACATGCACTATTATTACGCAAAACGTCTATCCAAATGCGAGAACTAATTAAAAATTATTAACAAACGGGAGGGTAGACATAAGATTGTACGGGAGCACAAGATTATCAAAAACCCGAATCGTCAATTGGTGCTTTTTGAGATGTGACAGTAACTTACAACAAAATTGCGGTAAAAATAACGTTGATAGGAGCGTTATCGGTGACAGCTGCGTGTGACAGCTGATGCAACATGTGTTGATTATTTACATCTGATGTTTGAAAAAGTCGCCGGAGCTACGAAACACACGACTTTCATTCATTAAGGCATAGCGTGTATCTAATTGTTAGTGTTTTTTTGTTTTGTTTGGTTTATAAAATGTTATCAACACGTGTTAAAAGAATCAGTTTAAAACTGATTATAAAATATAACGACACAAGCTAAAGTAAACAGCACTCCTTTGTGCTGGCTAGAAAAGAAAAGATATTACTATCTTACAGAGTAAGTGTTTAGGGGATTCTCTCTGATTCATTCGTCGGTAAGCCTACGGTATTTGAAGGTAGTATTTTGAGTTTTTATTATTCTCCTTTTTCATTTAGGACTGTATCAGATTGCTTCTCCTAGTGTCTGTTTATTATATGACGACGATGTGATGGTTTATCTTCCTGTATCGTCGTCCTGTGCTTCCCTCACACTTCAAGACTATACTGACACTTATGCAGAGTGGTGTAAATCCAACGGACTCATTCTTTGCGTCTCGTAATGTTATAATATCTCGTTTGATCGTTCTACGGACAAACAGATGTTTAATTATGATCTACTTGGCTCTTTCCTTCCCCGACCCTCAAGTCAAGGTTCTTGGGGTTTGGCTCGACGACTCTTATGGCGGTCATCCCTTTTCAGTTCGTTTGGCTATGACGTCTCTCTAACTTATTTCCGTTCACGTCTCTAGGATAAGGCAAATATCCTAATGCTGCTCTCCGTTTTCTTTGTTTAATTTTTTTTATTTTAACAGTCTTTACAGCTAGTATTGTCAGGGCCTGCTTGCACTGACTGACATTTTAAGTCTTAGTACATTTCTCCCTGTAAACTGTATCCCGGGCCTACTCGGCTGCTTAGATTAATTGTTTCGAATATTTTTATAGTTGACGATGAATTGACGCTATTTTTAAGGCCTTGTGGCAAACAATAATAATAATTAATAAATGAATAAATAGATAAATAGTTTGATCCACAAATATGCACGACAAAATTGCTCTTTAATATTGTTTTGAATGATATTGTTGGAACTCTGGCAAACGTACACGAATTTAACCAAACACACGAAAAAAAAATTGAAGAGAGTAAGAAACAGAATGATAAGAGTGTTGATTTGAACGGTTTAAGGTGGAAAAATTAGGGATAAAATCCGTTTCCATTCGAAAATCAGGTAGGAAATACGTTTCGAACATACAGATAATTTGTTGATGCACTAAGTGCTACAGATTCGTCAGCAGGCAAAACATGTATCACTTTTTAATCACAACTTCATCACTCTAAATATTCATTTTTAGCCAAATTTTTTTCTTTATTATCTAATTGGACTTAAAACACAAAATCCAAAAAACAAAAAACTTAAGTCATCAGAAACAAATTTTACTAATCAAACAAATTTGAACAAGAGCTAACAAATTTTCCACCCAAGTCCCCACATCAACAAATCCTCGCAATAGCATTAAAAGCAACAACCCTTACACACCGCTTGCAAATCCCAAAATCGGGTGTCCGCATGAAAACATACGCACCGACAGTACCGTCCGTTTGGTAAAACTATGTCAGCGCAACCACGAACACCGATGCCTACAAATACTCCACCTTCTCGTATTCCTTCCCCTCACACTGTGCAATCCACATACGATCCGGAAAATGCACGAAGTAAAGCCAATTAACCGTTCGGTCTGGCTCGGCCGGCTAGTGCTTGCACTTTTCCAGCACCTGGTGCGCGGTTTGGTTGGTGTTGACTGGGGCGATGCTTCGGGGACACGACTGCCGCTCCGTGATTGGCAGGTTTGGCCAATAGCATCCAATCGCACCCCGCCCCGACCAGCGCATAAAGGATTTCAGTGCGGAAGTACCTCCGATCCGGTCCATAATTTGACATGTTTTCCCGCACCGCGTACACATTCAAGTGTCAGTAAGTCAATACAAATCGCGTACGCAGCCCGGTCCGAAGTACGGTCCTAATCTCTGGCGGAATCAGCGGCTGCCGCATGGCCCAACTACCACCCCACCCACTCCAGTGTGGGGTGGGGTACGCGCTGGTAGGCGAGTCATCGTACGGGGGTGGAGGGCTGCGTAAAAATAGCCTTCGCCGGGCAGCAGCAGCGTTACTGACGTACTTATCGCTGAGCAAATGCTCAGGTGGGGTGGACTGGGAGGGTGGGAAACGGTAGGAACCGTTCTCGTTAGACAGGTTGACGCTGAACGTTCTCTATCGGGCTGACATCGACATCGTGTCAGATTAGCTTACACTCTCGCACACAGCCACACTCGCCGCCAAAGTTGACTAGTGTTTCGTGTGCCAGAGGAACTCTTCCTTCACAGATGCAAATGTGGCCTAGGCCCACCGGGACGGACCCGGGTGGGGACGATGTGATGTGGGTGATGCGTAAAACCACCCCAAAGGGAACCAGGCAGCAGCTGGTTGCACTCTCGCAGCGGTTTACTCGTGTGTAGGCTGAGCCGTGTTTTGACTCGCTCGCGTCCACAGTCACTCACTGCTCGGTTGCTCGAGTGTTCGTGATACTTTCGCGTACGTTCGCGTGCGCGTCACTTGACGACGCGGTAAAACCGGTTCCGCTAGCAGCTGTGTGTGGAACCGCGCGCGATTCACCTTAACTGTGAACTTGAGCCCAGATGGCAGCACCGTACGGGCGGCGCGTTCGCGGTTTATGTTGCGACCTCCGCTCACAGCTGATTGCTCGCTGCATGGGCCCGTGTTTTTGAGCGAAATAATATTTTTATACCCCCTTTCTCAAGTGAGCTTTCGCAGGATGGCCTACTTTGAGCGGACTATTCCGGGAACGCGGCTGCCCGGGCTGCTACATAATGACACCAGGAGCGCGTATCACGATAATCAAAATGGTCGACTGGGGCCGGGGTTGGTGCGACGCAAACTGAACAGCAAACTGGCACTGCACAATTTATCAGCTCGTTTGCGTGACCATTTCAACCGAAACGGCCGTCGTTAGGGAGATGGATGCAGCGTCTTATCACCTGCACGCTCCGGCAGTCGCGGACTTAAAAAGGGAAAGAGAATTGAAAAATAGCGAGTGAAAAAGAGCTCCCGCTGGGGTCGATGGACATAACAATTACAGCCTACCCACTTGCAAGGAGGTGTCATTATAGATTATTATACACATTTCGTCTGTTTGATTTGTTGCGTTTCGATTTTCTAGCGCTGCTGGAACCTTAAGTGTGGTCTCTGCGCGAGATCTTACATCTTCATTACGATTAAGAAATGCACTTCTCTATCAAGTACGAGGATGAAATTTTATTTCGCTTCTTTCGGATCGGTGTGCGAACACGTTTGGTTTAACGATTCCAAATCGAGGTTTCTATTTTTTTACTTTCATATTAGAACCAAGAATATTTTAATTTCAATTATTATAATAATTGAAAATCAAAGATGGTTGGATGGAGGGTATTATGAAGATGCTTCAATGTTTCAGAACTTTAAACAGATTCTGTGATTTCACTTTAAACAGAAGAAAAGTTGTGATAATTATTTTTGTAAACTTCCTTTTCTTATGAAAAAACATTGTTTTATACTTTTTTACTATTTTCTTGACAAACTCATTGAAATGGTTTTCAATTTAATAGTTATATTTATTCTCTTAGATAAGACCAATTATTATAATAATCAAAAATGCTTCAATGTTTCAGATCTTTCAACAGATTCTGACATCAAAATATTTTTATCAACTTCGTTTTCTTTAAAAAAAACCCATTGTTATATACTTTTAAAAGTTTTCTTGAGAAATTCATTTAAATGTGGTTCAATTAATTATCAATGTTGTTTATTTAAAGATGCCAAGTAATTGATTTTTACAATAATGTAAAAAACGCAAAATAGTAATATTAACTGAAGTTTCTTCAGCGAAACCATGCCACAAACACACACTATATGTGCAATTGGACAAATTTTCCATTATTCAATTCAATATCCAATCCAATCATGATGATATGTGTTTTATGAAATTATGTTCCAGATTTGAAATTAACACTCAGATTTTAAACTGAAAGAGGGAAAACCATTTCAGTCTAATTTTCAGTTTCTGTTTTGTTTGGCTTACAATATGTCAATTTTTGAGTTATTTTGAATAGGTCTGCAAAAACTGATTGAGGTACATTGATACATTCATTTAATATTTCAGTCTCATGCACTGTTATTCAGGTTGATATTGATATTGAAATTTAAAAAAATAAATTTCACATTAAAAGAATAAAACATGTTATCGTAACTCATAGGTATGTGTATATAACCTATTGGTATTGTACGTTGTTAAACTAAAGCTACGGAACAAACCACCCTGGAACAGTTCAAGGGCAATCGTTTGACATTAGTCAATAAATCTACTTCCCGTAATTTGCACAACACTTCTCGCATCCCCATCAACTGCTTACTGTTTTGGCCCCCAACCAAAACAACAACCATTCCAGGAAGTTCACCCTGCTTGCCCGCATAACCGCCAGCCAAACAAACACGGTCGGTTTTTTTTACACTCAATGCCGCCCGCTCTCACGGGGATGCTATTTTCGTACCGCGAAAATGATTTTCACTTGACCGTGCCGTTCCAATTCCAGCCACGGTGAGATCGCTGGCCAGCGGCACGAACCGCGAACCTGTGCTGCCTCCCGGACGTAAATCGTCCTGTCACAGTCAGGATCGTACGTACGTTTACTTGGCAGCCTTGCGCAAGGTTTTTACGCAATGCCATTAACATCTAATAACTGACCGAGTGTAACCCACATCACGTGTAAAACGATCTAAAGAGACCACCGTGTGAAGCGTGTCGGTGTGTGTGTGTGTGTGCGTATTTATCTTGGGCCAAAAATATTCTGCCCTTTCTGCAGCAACACTCGCCCCCTCCCCCATGCCAACACCCACTTGCTCTATCTGCCCAGTCGGCAGTGAGCGTGAGCGAACGAATGTCGAGCGGCTTCCTTTAAATTAAACTTTGATCTCATTAGTTTTGCTTCCTGACAGCGGTAAAATATATTAGCTCATCACAAACTTTCACCGAACGGCACAACCAACATCAACCACCACCCCCCCCCACCCAATGAACCTGCAGCTGCACTTTACTGGGTCCCTTAATTCAACCGACGTCCCTCATCAACGCTCCCCGCGCGATTCGATCCTCTGCTGTTCCTGCTGCGGATCGTCGATTACTATTCCCACCGTGCGGGACGTTTCGGATGCCCGCTAATGGTGCCTCAAATATCACCTCAGCTGCTCGGCACAAACACTCTGTACACCTCGTCAAATGCACCGTGGTTTCGATGGTAGCGCTCTTCGCACCGTGAAACGATGCTTCTCCGACTCACAGACACAAACATAGAATACCACATTTTCATTCGTCGTATTTCCCACCCCGCGCACAGCCCACAGCCTTCCCATGATGAGGGGCATCATCCAACCGCGAGAGAATACCTTTTTCCTGCAATTTTCCATCTGGTGGTGGAGATGCTGGTTTCGACCTTTACCTGTTTGGCGTAAAGTGCAGCGGAATCGCAGCCTGCACCCGGCATCACCAGTAGCAGTAGCAGCAGCAGCAGCAGCAGCGGCTTCATTCACCCCCTCCCAACGATCATAGTTCGTGCCCGGGGCCACTAATGAAACCAAGTCTCAATTTTCTTGGCAATGAATTTGAAATTTTCACCCGTGATGCACATTTCAAACCGCTTGATGTGCTTTGGTATACGCAAATGCACACTTACCGACGGACAAAGGGGAAGCGGGGTGGGCGGGGTGGTTGGAACGCGAATATCCACCCCCTCGATCTCCCTTGCTCCTTCCCTCCTCCCCCTCCCCCCCTCACTCTTCCCTTCGCATCAGCATGAAATGCATTTAAATTTACACCCGCAACGCGATTGCATCGTAAAGTGAGTAGTTTACGCTAAATTAGACGCTAGATTTTTCGTTTTGCTTCTGCTGCTGATGGGTCGTGGTTTTCCTGCGCTTTCCTGCGTTTCGATGGAGGGCAAGGGCAAGGACGAGTAGTGACGGTTCCTTTTGAGTAACGACAGAATGCACCGCAGAGGCATGGGGGTGAAGGTGTTGCTGCTGTGTTGTTTGGGAGGGATGATGTATAAAAAAAAAAAAAACAATTATATTGTGGTACGACCACCGCAAGGATAATTTGGGCCAATTAAATGCTAAATAATTTCTTCCCAAAAAGCGTTTCTGCTGGATTCTTTAGGAGCTTGTTTAACTGTGTTACCGAATCAAGATTTCAAGATAAAAATAGTTCAAACATAACCGTTTTTTTCCTACAATCTCAATTTTATAAGACAAACCTTACGTTTTTAAATACCTCTTTACAATTAGTATTGTTTAAACAAACATGCAATATTCCTTGAAACATATAAAGGGGCTATCGGCTACCGTTATGAGTAGGAATAGACAATTTCATATTGGCTATAGTTTTATTGGCTCTTTTAAAAAATATATGTGACACTCAGTAATAACAATGTTCTTCATAATTAATTAATATTGATTTTTGCTTTTTTAAAAGCATCGTATCAATTTTGTGAACCTATTTATTGTGATGTATTTTTATTTTTCATGATTTTACTGTAAAATTTATTATGAAAAAGTGGCAGATAAAACAGGATTTATCAGAAAGCCTGTACGTGAAATATTTGATATTATGAAATTCGTATAAATATTTCGTATAAATTCGTATAAATATAAGGGTAAAAATGGTTTCATTATCTGAATTTGTAAAAAATACTGGTCCGAGGAACGAAATTCTGTAGATGTGTAAAAAAGATCATATCAAGATTTCAATTTTAGTTGAAATAATGTTGGGTATATTAGCACGGAATGTTTGTCTCCCTCTCTTTCTCTTCTTGGTATAACTAAAATTATACATACTGTGTTATCAGCTTAATAGAGAATTGGGCCACCCAAGTGCAGTGTCAATTAATGGGATGATTTAATATGCAATAAAATGAAAATAAAAACGAAAAGAATTGTTATATTACATAATATAAACTAAGGTCAACTTTAAAAACCTACAACTTGAAGAAAATATCAACTTTAAACTATTTTGACTACACTACTACAGCGTTTGAAACAAACTTAGTATACGCGTAAAACCTAATTTTAAGTGTCGTTAGAGTTTATATTGACTTAGTGACAGTGGAATATGTTAATCATAAAAAAATGTTTCTCAAGCTACATCTACATCATTCAAGCAAAGTTTTAGTAACACCAGTGAAGAGAAAGTGTTTGACCCACTGCCAGCCGTGCTGTCAGCGGGCGAACAAATGCAGAACGCAATTTCGCGTCCCGCTACATGCAGCGATCGTGGTTCAAGGTCAATCCGCGGAAAACGCGTGTCACTTGGTGCACTCGACCGAAGCAAACAGTTCCTCCCAGCCAGCCCGCGGACTCCGCCGGATCGACCCACTCATCGCGCACACACTGGTCGATGTTTCTAATTTCATTTGCATATGCACCACCACCACCGACGTCGCACCTTTCCACCGGCCGATATACCGCGGACCAGTTAACCTGCAACCGAACAGCAACAGCAACTGCGCTGCGCCCAGAGCCGTGGTGGCACACAACCACCGTCAACAGTTTCCTTTCACAGTGGAAGATCATCATCTCATAACTCCGCCAAAGGAGCAGACCACAGCGACGTAGGCTAGGCGCCAGCGATTGGGCGACAGCTGAAAACTGCATTAATCGTGTCGCCGAGTCCCACGCGCTCCGCTGGTCAGCTGGGCCCTGGGACTGCTGGGTGTCATTTAAATCGCTATTTCAGCCGCGTGAAAGGGTGCGGGCAGCAGATGCTGTTTCTTTTCTGGTTTGACGACCAGGCGCGCGCGGCCCGGGCCACGGGCAATTACCGGAACATATATGCATACAAATTGTTATTCCAGCGCATTGGTCGCATGGGTCGCGCCGTTGGCTCCGCTGCCAGCGACGAAATGAGATTTCCATTTTCGTATTCGATTAAATTCACTTTCATTAATTACTAATCGTGTTCGAATGAATAAATTATAGACTGTAATGTGTTTGATTATGCAACGGAACGTTTCGCCACGAGTTGCAGCACCCAGAACGTGGCGATCGTTCCCTTGCGCGCGTGGGAGGATTTTATCAGGCTGTGGTTCGATTAACGATGCGCATGATGAATGGAGCGAATATTTAGCAGAAGTGATGCAGTTTTACTGGACTCGAAAGAAGGTGGAATGTTTCTTTAGATTCTTCAAGCCCACTCATTTTAGAGACTGAATTGTAATCAATTTACGGTTGTGATCATTCGGATCAGGTGTGTAATAATTTAATTCGTAAAGAATATACAAATGATGCACTACGCATCGGAACGAAGATTTGAATGATTTATATTTTATGTAATACAAAGCATGGGGTTCAACAGTATATTTAAGTCGAATAATCTGAGGAAACGATGTTATGACTGACATATTTTTGTGAGATTGAATCGAACGGTGTTTTAGAAATGTTTTCTGATGATATTTTCTAAGCTTTGTATTTGAGACTGGACATAGTTTCTACAAAAACTCCAGCAACAGTAATCGTATAATAAATTTTAATGTTCTAATTAAGAGGTTATGAGTTAGACAAAATAATATCGTTAGATTTATCACACTTGATTTCAGACAATTTGATTATTGAGAATTCAAACAATATTATTCCACTGTTTTAAAAATTCTACTAATTTTTATTTTGTTGTATTTCTATAGTATAAAAAAAGAAAGATTTTTTTAATGACAGAGAACTTAGGCTCATGTAAAGTTTTGATTAACTTTCCTGGATACAATCAACCGTAATTGATCTGGACAATCATGATTGATTTTTTCCAGCGAAATGGCATAACTGCTCACATAATATACTTCGAAGCTGGTTCACTGCTGTGTCGAGGTGATTTTCCTAATCGAACAGGATTTTCCGTAGAACGATGCCAGCGTCGATAAGGCATTTTTAGGAATAAATAAGCTAAGATCAATTACACACGTTAGATGTTTGCCCTGAGCTCATATTATAAAAGTTGTCCAAACTAAGCAGCTCTTCTGAATTATTTCAATTCGAATTTAAATCCAGTAGAAACATATATTCTCCAAAGAAGACCATAACCATAACAATAGTAATCGAAGTTAAAATACTAGTAAATTATAAATTATAAATTATAATCCCTTCTAATAATCAATCTGAAATGGAATCAAAGAGTTCACTGTAAAACAATTCCAGTAGCAGTCCATGTTCGAAGCATCTTCCTTGGTTCCAGGAGTTTCTAGATTCTTAAAATGTTATCTGCTGAGAAATCAAATCAATTAAGAATTCAATATTCAAACAAAATATAAATCTTTTAAATAGTAATATGAGCTATTAGGAGCTAACCGTACCGTCAAGGAGTTTCGGGAAGATGAGTTGTTAGTTAGAAACGATAATTATTCGTTTAAAATAAACAAAGTAACACACAAAATCAACAGATGTATTAAAGCTTGAATGTTTTCTAGCTATTGAAGAATTGCATTTAAAGTTAAGAAAATGTCAGAGTCGATGATGATGAATCGAAAATAACATTCGATTAGGATTGTTAAGGAACTTGGTCGAATGGTCGAAGATACAGTTTAAAGCATCTTATTCTATAACCAACATTACCGGATATTATAGGGTTTTCATCAATAACGGGGAGGTTTTCAGCCAGTAGAGGGTTCCAATATTTGAACTGCTAAGCCGGTTTAAATGTTTGAAATGGATAACAGAAAATATTATTTATGTTTAGGTGTCGTGCAAGCGCAATGGAGATCTTTGAAATCGATTTTAAACGTTTGTATCTAGCAATACCTAGTATAGTGAAAAAACTGCTCGTCCCTTTCATAATCATTGAAAACAAAAAACTAACACCTTACACTAAGTTTTGAGAGCTCGTTCAATCGAAAGCAACGTTAACTAAAAATCTCCCCTCTTCTATAAAGATAGAAACACTGTATGACCAATAAAACGTATGTGTAAAGATCTTGTTTCAAATACAATAAAACATATGTTAGGACCTATATAAAAACGGTTCAAAATCACAAATCGCAATCAAATGTAAATAGTTGACTTGAAATCTTCATGATTTGAACTGAATCCAAAAGAAACTTTCAACAAAAATTGAGTGCCAATGAAGCATGAGGAATCAGACGATTTGAATTATCGACACAATTCTTCATGTTCGTTTTCTTCTTTAAAATCATTCATTAATTTACCACAAATCGTATATAAACAAGCAGTAGTTGAAAATGTTTCAAATTGTTTTCCATTAGTTTTCACTCCGGTTAACTTCGAGCGCATCGTGCTAAAGTTTGTCATCGTGTTTTAAAAGTTGTTCCTTCCAATGCAGCAGCATTCCTGTACACAGCAAAGCATTACTGTGCCATCTGTAGCATGTAGCGCATAAAAAATATGCGGAAAGTGCGGCCAACGCTATGCGAACCACGCTCTGCATACGGCTGCTTTTAGTTTGCCGACGCCGTTTTACCAAGCAAAGTATGCTGACTCTGCGTGCAGGGCACTTCGGTTAGCCCTTTCTCAACCATCCATTAGAATGTAATTGCGTCTAATTAATCATTTACATCTTTGCATAAATTAGAGCCTCGTAATCCAACCCGTGGCTGGCCTCGGTCCTCAAGCTCTGCGTTACCGAAATGGAGCTAAATTTAATGGTGTTTCTAACTCGGCCTACCATGGAGCCTACCGAACCGCTTGGTCGGGTGTTTGCACGTTAAACTGGCGATGCTGACATGGAATTCGAATTAATACTATTTGCTGTGGCGGTGCAACGAAAAATGATCCATAATCATGCACCGGGTGGACCGGGAAGGATGAAGGAGCAGGAACGGTTTTGATGGAAAAGTAAAGTTTAAGCTCCAAACATTACGCATTACTCGCGCACCAACATCGATCACCACTGAAAGTGTCCAAGTCCAAGTCAAAGAAGTTTTTTTCCAGTAACCAACATTAACACAACATTAAAGGAGAAAAATGCTTCCCACAAGATATCGAACCGGCACGAAGGTATGCATTCTTTGTACGAAACTGAATTCCACCGCCAATGGTTCATCGTTGAGAAACGCTTTTCCACCGAATTCAGAGGACACATTCCAGCGCTGTGGTTAACGTGGTTGTTCGGTTTCAGTGGTAATGAATCAATGAGTCATCGTTCAAATGTTTGCAACATATACCGGGACATCCTTCAGCCGAAACGCCACAGTAAGAAGGATAAATGAGAGCTAATGTGGTGGGCGTGCAACAAATCAATTAAAATTTGCCAATTTGCCTTACATTCGTGCACACTGGATAAGCTGCCACAGCTACAGGGCGGGATGGAAATTAGCATTACTCATAATTGTAAAATCCGGAGCACTTACCCAAACATGCACCTGCAAACCGTGACCGGGCGTGGCTTATCTGGGGCAAACAATGATTTAATCTGCTCCCCGCTCGTGTTTGATCTGTTTCCATGAAGATTTATGGGGCTTACCAACTGGGGTTGATGATGGGCTCGGGAATTCCGAGCGAACATTTATTTCCATGTTTTTGGAATGATGCATGTCTCCCGGGCATGCTGTCCTCTTTACGCTCGCGGTGTGGCTACCGATTACTGATAAAACCGAACTGATGTTTGCACAGGTGTATGATTCAAATCGCAAGCTCCGCATGCCAACGCGTGTGATGAGATCAGACTGTATTTTAACCGAAACTCTCACGCGTCGAACAAATGTCTGAGTTTGGAAAACACATAAAAAACTTTTAGAAAAACGAATGTTTGTTTCTATTTTGAAATGTGCTGTAAAGTTCAATATTTGAGATAATTTGTCTTGAAAATGATCGTACAACCTATTAATACATGGTATTATTTGGTTCAAGCTATGAAAAAAAAGTTAAACAAAAATTTCAGTTAAAGAAAACAGAAAATTATTTTCAATAATTGTGACTGACTTTCATTGAAAATTATAAAAATTTTATAATTTGAATTGACTTTACCATACAAAAACTAATATCTCGCATTTAACCTGATCTTGGATAGGTCATTATGTTTCCTTTACTTAGGTCCGTCTCTTAAAAAATAACCACAATGCATCGAAGTTTATTGAAAGATAGCTCATCGCTTTTGAAAGATAATAAAAATTAAATTTTGGTTTAAATAAGTAAGCTTCATTGTTTGTTCACGATAATGATTGCCTTTACAAAATTACGCGCATCAGCTTGACTAAATAAGCATACAGTTTTTTAATAAGCATAAACAAACACTTTTTTATAGTAAAATCCCCAAATCAATGCCAATTCATACTAGAATGGCGAATTTTCTAGAATTTCTGTGGGTCAAATGTAACGATTGGTTATAAGATTTTCCATCCCAACATCAAACTAAGGTACGAATAAAGGTTATTTAGGCTCCCAATGCATATTTCATTTAATAGTTGTTTAATTGGAAGATTTAAATTATATATATTTTATTTGTTTCATTTCTAGATTTAATGTATAAAAACACAATTAAGCTATCGTTTTGGTTATACTTACTTCCGCAAGTGGGGATTATTGCAACCGGACACTTCAAATACCAATATAATGATAAAATAGCATTTTTTTCACAAACGCTTGAGAATACTTGAGAAAATATCAAGCATAATCTATTTTTTTCGACTTTTTCGAGCGAAAACCGCTCTCGACAATCAGTCACCGAAACTTTCATCCATTATAATCTTCTCTAATTAGGTAATTAAATGTCTGCGGCTCCTTGAATTGAGTGTGCCGCCTCTTGGCGAAGTGGTTCCGTGGGGATTGAATGCTTCCCTTTTTTTTTTGTTGTTGTCTAGAATAAGCATCAGTAACAAACACCACAGACCACGACGTAGCTTCCTCGTCCGCCGGCAGCTTGCAGCTCCAAATGGAGGCTGTACTTCATCCTCGCCAGCGATCGGAACGGTGTAATGTACAGCCCAACCTACCCATCGATTCCGCTCGAAGGCAAAGTGATGTGGCATTTATCGGTGCCGCGTGCTCCCCGAAAGGTGTCTGGCCCGGGTTGATCGCTGTGGTCCACTTTCCGTGCGGGCTTTTGCATTCCACCGACGCCGATGTCGGGCTTGTAGGCTTAGGTTGGATCTTATGCTGGGGGAGAAAAAACAGCTATTTGGAAGCGTTTCACTAATGGGATACGAAATGAGAGGGAAAATATAGTTATAATAATTTAATCTCCTTCTCGTGACCGGAGAGTAATGGTGCAATGGTGCGTTCGTAGGGAATACCGTTTGTTTTTTTGCTGCAGTTTTCTTCACTCGCTCGTTTCCTCCAACAGCTATTTCCACCGTCGTCCGATGAAAGGGAGAAAAAACAGCCTCACAGAGGAATCGGGAAGTTGTAATCGGTGCAGCACCGTAGCGAGCGAAATACACGAGCGTTACACATTCGTCCACCCACGGTTCGTTTGCCGTGTAACATAAATCAACTACCGGCGAATGGTCACTATTTTTCCTCGCCTCCTACATCGGAAATGCACGAAGCATCGATTGGTACGACTTTCCTACACCATTGCCATCGTCCTCACCGGACGCGCGAATCGTAACGGACGCGATTCCTCCTGGCTGGCTGTGTCCTATTCTTAGAGACATTGACCAACAGCGCTCGAGTGCCTGCATGTTCGTTGCTTGTCGGTGCCACGACAGTCACGACTTTCATCGGTCGTACCGCTGCCCCGTGGAAGTGCTAGTGGCGAATGAACAAGTCTCGTCTAAAATAGCTGCACCGAGCTGGGAGCATCATTCGTGGGGAGATTTTTTTGGCAACATTAAACGTGGGCGACGCTAATCAGCAACGAAATGCGCCCGGCAGCGACCGAAGTGCAGCTGGTGGACGGTGGGTGGATGCGGTAGTCAAAAATAAATCTCAATCAGTCCCTGCTCCTGCTCCTGAACTTGACAGTGAAGACGATCGCCCAGAGTGAAGACGCTTGTGTTTAGGGCGTGTTACGTTTATGACGTGCAAGCGCACTCGAATAAAAAATATATTTTGCTGGTGTAGCAAAACGGTAATACTGTTTGGTATTTTAATTTAGCAGCTTGTTAAGTAAAAGGTGTTGCACATTCACAATAATGGCTATTCATTAAACATTTGAAATAGTCCTGTATTTAAAAATCTAATTGTGATACAAATTTGCAACACGCTTTTGGGTGGATTGTAGTTGGAACAAGTTGGATTTATGTTTTATTAGTTTTTGTTTGAATTTTTTTTTCAAATAAAATAAGAAAAAAATAACTAACATTCTCTTTTACATATTGCCCACTAAATTTAGTTGCAGTAATTTGCAATGTGATTATTTTTTGCAATTAAATAGGAAAAACATTAGGTGTTGTTTCCATAATGTTTCAACTTTTCTGCTTTGAACAATAGACTTAATTGGCAAGCGAAGTAAATGAGTACAAATTATTACATCATTATAATTGTATGTAAAAATTGTGATATCGCAATTAATAGTTCGTTGTCTTATAGACACATTTTTTTAAATTAAATTGTAATATTTTCGAATGTAATATTTGAATATTTAAATGTTGAGCCAACAAAAATTATATCATACAGTATCGTATATAGCGCTTCATGCAAACTTTCAACCAATCTATTCCTATTAAATTGTTTAATTGACTGAAAACTTTCAATTTAATAAGGAAATGTTTTTTTCCGCTTAGACTAATATTAGGTCCTAAGTTGAGACTTTTTTGCATACACTCAATTATTGACCGAAATTCAACTGAGCTGCTTGAACTGTCATTTATTGACGTAAAAATTTAACAAGACATTTTTCTTTGATCCACTAATTTCATAGTTTTTAGTAAAAGAAATTTAAAGTACTCATTTCAAGCATTGCAATTTTATATATGCATATCCTTGGAGAAATTTATTACAAAGTTTAGAATAAAACAAATCTACTTTATCATATTCAAACATCATAATATTAAAATGAAATATTACAACAGTAGAGTAGAAAATGAATAAAACGTTAGAATAAAACAATTATTCGCAGCAAATAGCAAATGCATCCCTTTTCGCGAATCTTCTACACCGTGTGAAAACACGAATAGTAAAACATTGCGCCAATGCGCACGTATGACATAACAGTTCACGTTACGTTGGACCGCAGTGAGGATCATGATCAATGGGACAGGACCAACGCTGCCAACAGCAACTTGGCACCGGAAGCAAAAATTTCGCTACGACAGCACATTTCAACCGGGGTGCTTGACTTGCGCGCAATTTCACTATCGTTCCCAGTTTGGGGTGTTAAATGCAAATTGTGCTGTGTTTCTTAAATGTGTTCGGTTTAATGGTTTCTTCCCAGCCCAGCAAAAGATGCATATGGGACGTGGAGGTAACATTTTAAGGGAAGTAGATGGCACGCTCCGGCCGTCACTCAATCGACAGAGCTTTCCCATTGCATAATTGACAAGGCTATTTTAACGTCGATTTAATGTATTGGAAAAAAAATAATACCATCTGTTTTATTTTTTTAAAAAAGATTTAAAAAATTGCTATGATGAAACTTTTTGCGTGTTAACCTACGACAACAAAGAGCTCGATAAATCACCCTGAACGCACTGTAACGCATCGAAACAATCCACCATGACGGTAACGGACGATGCACCAGCCTTGAGCCGAGTTGTATTTAGTAGCTGCGCATCGTCTGCGTGCGACACGGGGGAAAAGCCCCAACACGGACGCGTCAGACGAGCCGCGTGACTAATAGCGCAAACTTTGATCGACAGTTAATCAAAGTGGTAAATATTTAGAGATAGCACGGGGAAGGTTTACTGCGTGCAACGACAACTCGCTCGCGGTGGTTGACGCACCGGTGGGCCTGCAGCTGTGGAGCACATTGACCTATCCCAACACCGACGCCCGTTCGACAGACGACAGACAAGCTGTATGGAGCGATTCCGGTTTCAACGACCGTGGCCATGACTGTCGCGCCACCGATTCGTCATAATCATAACTGCCTGCCTCCCGTTTCAGGTGTTACAAACAAAACGAAGGAACAAAAAACACTTGATAGGCTACAAAAAAATCGCATCAACTTCTATCTAAACAACCGCTGCGCGAGTCTGGGGTTGAATGGCCGTGTAGGGGAATGTTTGCAAAATAAATGAGCAAATTACCTCGACTCCAATCACTTTGCCTGCTTGCCGAATTCCAGACCGCTTGCTGTTAGCGGCAATTGATGTGCCCGAACCTACGACAACAGGCCCAAATCTAATGGCAGAATGGGCTCCACACAGGCTGCGATGCGAATGAACCGCAAACCGGTGCTGCATATGTAAATAATTTGCAATATATTATATTATATATCAATATACACATATACAGTACATACAGTATATTGAAAAAATAATCATTTAAAATTTAAACATTTAAACATTGAATTGACAAAAATCTCCAAATCAAGCTAAACGTAGATTCGTTTCTATCACCGATTTGATAGGTATACTTTATTTTCTTAAACTACGTTGTGTTTCCAACGTTTTCATCATATCATTAAACCTATTTATATTAACAACACACCTGCCGGCTACGCAGATAATATTTTTTTATAAACCATGCTCAACTTTATAAAATAACGGAAACAAGATAATAATTCTAGCTGTATTTAAAAAAAACAAGAAAATAACAGAGAAAGTGCAGATTAATTAGAGTAAAAAGAATATTAAGTACGAATAATTTAATGATTAACATGCAACAGAAGGAAGATCAGAGAGGATGAAAGATAAAGACATAGGAAAACGTATTAAAACGAGATAACGCGCGTACCAAGTAGTCAGGAATGTATTTATAGTAAAAATAACAACTATCTCATAGTAGAATTCTCCGCTTCTTTGAATGACAGTAAGTTAGGGTTAAATATTAGTATGATCGGATGATGAATATATACCAGAATCTTGTCGATGGAAGAAACATGTCGAGGCAACGTTATGCGCAACAATATATTAATTTTAAATATGAAGGGTTTGCATCTATACTTGTTCTATCCTACACTAGTTGGATAACATTTAAATCTAAATAATAGTAGTAGTAATAGTTTTTGTTTTTTTTTATTGTTGTTGTTGTTGATGATGATGTTGTTGTACTATTTCATTTTGGAAATAAATATAATATTAAACATAGATAAACTTTTAACACGATCATAAAGGGCACGTATCTTCATAATTATTTCATAGGTTTTAATTAGCTTTGCTGATACTTCCTTAGTTCATTATATGAAAGTTTTATGAAGTGAAAATTTTGCTATATACACTATATAAACATGCTATATAAACATAATAATATGAAGAGTGTGAAAGTTTTGCTATATAAACTCATATAACACGAACAAAACATGTTCAAATACTATTTAATTGTTTTAATATTGTAAATATTGTGGATAATATAGATAGTACTGTATCATGCAGGTTCGTTTCGTTTTTAGAAATTTGTTTTAAATTTTAAAAATGTTTGATTTGCAAATCATTATGGTGACCTCTATTTGTTTTTTTTTTTTTTTGGAGAGCAGCTCTTTTATCTCGTATGAATCCAAGAATATTATTAGTTTTGCTTGAATTTTCCAATTGAAGTAGATGTTAAGTGTTGATATTATTTTGATTAGTAGATCTTTTAAATGCTTCTGCCTTCATCAATTTTGAAAGAAAATATGATTACAAATGTAAACAAACGAGCGTTTGAACGGAATGCTTTGTAAGAAACGAATTTGATGTTTCTTATTTAATGCACGTAAATTTTCTGCAGACAAGTAAAAAAACGCTAAAAATAATTATGCTAGTATTACTGTTGATGTGCAATTAAGAAATAAAACCAATCTAGAGCATGGCATCGTTCCCACTTTGGAGATCGTGATGAATTTAGAGAACAATCATACCCGCGACAGGTTGGTGTACAATTTCCACTCCCCGTTCATCAGCTGTCGCCGAAACGGGTCCGGAGAAAGAGGAAACGATCAGCAAACAGACGCCATTCTACCATTCCACCATTTGTCGGCGGTCGGCAAACATTCGTCTCCAACATTGGCAGCCGAGAAGTAGGTCACTGTCGTCGCGCCATTGAAAAGCCGGCTGTTTGTGTCGCGCGAATGTTGTTGATGTTCGTTTAGGTGCTTTTTTTTTTTTTTTTAGTTGTTGTTTTGTACGCGCGCTGCTTCGCGCTTCACTCAAATCGTTGTCCTGCGTGGAGGGAAGACTTTGGAAGCCAAGTCGAGGATGGTGCGAGGGACGAACAGGCGACGGCAAGTGAATTGAATTAGTCGACCGTGGCTAATAGCTAACAAATGACACTATCGGGTGTTCGGGGGATGATAGGTGGTTGGGTGAGGTGAGGTTGGGTTGATGGCCACCGGTACTATCGTCGTGATGAACCTGCGTCGTAGTAGTAGCGGTAGCAGATCTGGGTGGGATAGGTCGGGACAGACTAAACGTGACGGTGCAGGTGTTGCTGGTGGTTGTGGAGCTGTCTGGGCCGGTTGCACCACCATCTGCAGGGTGGATCGATGCACGGTGGGACAATGGATGACCATGAAAGCGGTTATATTCATTATATTACCGGCTAGAGTGGTATTAGAAGCAACGAGAGCGCGACGATTCATTGGTACTCGTATTTTAGTGTGACGCATCTTCCGTAAAGTGGTAAAACCACATAACAGGCGATCCAGATTCGGAATGTTCAATAACAGTACTCAGTTCAGAGGAATTTACATAACATAAAGGAACGATCTCTATGCACAAACGTTACGCAGACAATTATTTTAAAACAGTTTGCAGATAGTAACTTCTGCTGTCATTAGTTAATTTTACATCACAAATGTTGGAAGAAAATGGCCATATTTCACAACTTACCTGAATAATGGTGAAAGAGCTGATAATGAATTGTTGGACGTATTGTTTGAAATCGTTCATTCGCAATCCCTGGTGGATTAGGAAAAAAACCACAAGTTGATTTTTTTAATCATAAAAAATATGATTTATACTTATCTTGTTCTAAATGTTTATTGCTAAGCAATTCGATCCGGCCGTTTCTTAGTAAAATAGATAATAAAAATCACAAATATGGCTTAACATTTTTTTAAATGAGAAAAATATTACTTATAGTTAAGATGTTCTTAATTATTTCAACAACGGAATTGTTCGGTTCATATGTTATTAAAAGATTCCATTATTCTGACCTCTTCAATGTTTATTGGGAATACTGCAACCAAGTTTATTAAATTTGACCCAGTGAAGAATTTTTTTTATTATTGAAATCAGTTCAATTTCCTTTCTATTTCTGCAAGTATACTTTTATTTAAAAGATAAAAAAATACATTAAAATACCAATTTTTTATTTGACCACTTTACTAAACGTTTCGCTTTCTTTGTCATATAATGGTTGTCGTTAATGGTTTATGGCTCTCATTCCCATTGTTACGACCGACTTAAGTTCATTTCCCCTAGAGGAGCGCAACTCTCTTGCACCTCCACCGTCGCATTTCCCCGCAAGCCCTACTAATGAACATGCTCGAGTGAAATTATTCGATCAACCGGAACATCGTCCATTTTTTCCATCATTTATTTTGTCGCACAGTTAAGATTTGAAAGGATTTGACATACCCGGCACGGTCCTAGTTTCACCCCACCGAAACACCCACCACAGACTGCCACCGAGCTGGCAGGTTTGTTTGGTCAGTTCAGCTGCACGTACAGCTCGGTTTGGGGGGTAAAAGAACACCAGTACGTCCTTCGTGGGTCATTCGGGAAATGTCATTTCGTCGTGGCACAACACAATGAACACCTTCCACTCCAAACACCTCCTTATGTGTTCCGGATGTCGTCGGATTCGTTGGGGCAAGTTCATTGAAAGTCGAGCTACCGTCTGGACAGTCGCGACAGGAAAGCAATTAAATCGAAATGATATTCAACATTTTCTACATTGTGGTAGGTTATTAATCTTTGCCTTGGTGCATTGATATTTGATGATTAATCGATACGCTGGATGGATGTTTCGTTTTGGTGGCGATTATTATTTTTAAGGAAGGAAGCGGATTGTTCGACGCTAGAGGAAAGAAAATAATTTCATCAAATAATGTTAACTGGTAACAATTTTTTTTACAAATGCCATTTTTACGTTCCATTTTTTTACAACAAAAATGATATTTAATAATTTTTTTTATAAATGAGTTTTGATGGATAATGGAGCTTGATAACTAAAGTGTTTGCTATCAAATTAATTAATTTAAATTACTATAAAATCAACTGACACATAAATTGAAACAATATTGAAATGAAAGTTTGTTTGTACTATATTACAAATATATTTATTCATATGAACGAACTTAAAAAAAGCCGCGAAAAATTGTTGCACAAATACTTTAATTATAATTGTGTAAACTTTTACATAAAGCACTTTCTTATTTTACACTGTTTTCTTTTCAATTTATTCATTCGAAGTAAGTTGTTTCCATGCTAAGTTGTTAAAAATATATCAATCATTTCATGAATCGTCATAATCAATCAGTCACATCAAAGCAAATTTGTTGATTGTATTCACTTCTGCAAGTAACGGCGTGCTTTGTTGGCATTAATGTTTGTTTAATTTTTTATACTTCCGATTGGCAGTTTTATTATCTAAGCCGTCGACCGATGAAAGGTTATGTCAAAGCAATCGAGTCCCTTAGGAGGCATCCATATGTCGTTGCGTTGATAACCAGCGAGCCTGCCGTGTGAAGCATCGTTATCAGTGGAACAGTGTGAGAAGGTTATTTCACGACAGTTGCATTCTGTTATGAAATTACTCGTCACTTGGATTCGTTTGATGTTTTCGAGCTTATCTTTCTTTCGGTCTACTGGTCAGAATGTGCGTACACGTTTGTCGAAACGTTTGGTTTGTGATTTTATTTCCATAACGCACAGAAAACATTTTCAGCTTGAATTCAAAAACTGCTAGAAATTCTCCATGTCTATCGATTTCCCTACGGGAGATGATTCCAAGGACACACGGACACATAAATTAGGCCACCAGATTGTCGCGATATCGTTGCCCGCGGTCGGTGTCACACTCATTCTCGGAAGTTATTATCGGCGGGTTGAATGAGACATAAAAAAAAAAACGTTAGCTTCCCCGTCCACACAGCTGCTGCTGCAGACAAAGAACGCCGACTGTATCGGAAAATCGACAGCCACACGAAGCACAGACACCGACGGCAAATGCAGTGGCCGAATGCAACCCACGTCGACGGGGAGTGAGCTTACCCAACGCACCC
>JXWZ01001345.1:0-13911 GCA_000956215.1 Anopheles farauti No. 4 | reverse complement strand
GCGCGAAATAGGTGGAATAGGTAAATCTGGGCGATGAATGTTATTCCACGCCATCGATTAATTGTTCGCTTTATTGGGCGCTACCATAGAGCTGGTTGATTTTCGGCTACTACTGCCAGAATAATCCGTAGAAAGGTTGAAAAACATTACAAACAAATTGCGCTGAATTGCAAAAAAAGAGGTTTATTTTGTTCCTGAAAGCTGGTATTTGATTGCGCGATGCCTTACATGGTATACTAATATGCAATTGGCTGTCTTTTTGTGCTCGATTCAATAGAATAATAAGCTTTCAACCCAGAATTTAAGTATTTTTATCGATAAAATATAATTAGTTATCTTGCAACGCTTGTTGTTGATACAGATTTATTTAACTTATTCATGAAACCTTTTTTTTATTTTTTATTCTCAGCTTTTTAGAGAAGTAGAGATGATACTTTTTTTACTATATTTTTTACTTTGTTTATATCGTTTGTGAATTTGAGCTATTATACGGCCGTAGACTAAGTAATGTGAAATATTATATTGTTAGAAAACTATCGCAAGATGTCAGCGAAAAACTCTCGCATCGTTTCAATTGTTCACTAGTAATGCTTACCTAGAAAAACTTGAACATGACGCCTTGATTACTTTATTACTGCAGGCGCGCAATATATTCCATGTAAACGGGAAGAAAATTTCCCTGTGAAAAGTGCTGCAGCGCAGTTTGCATTGCACCGTAAACTTCCCGGTGAAATTAAAACTCGCCGAATGGGTTTCCTGTCCCAGAATCCGCATTGCATGTTCAATAAATTCGTGGAATTGGTCCGGTGCCGATGTAGGCAGAGTTGGACCAGGTCGTGCCTGCTGTAGAAAATATATTCTAGCCCGTGGAACGTGCCCTGCATCGAGTGAAGAGTAATATTCGGTGGAAACCGTGAAAAGCGTGTACTTCGTATGGAACGGAAATTACATTCAATGTTTTCACAACTTATGTACCACAGCAAACATAATCGTGTTAGAATGTTTTTTTTTTGCGATTTTGATGAAAAAGATGTAGTTGAAAAATCCGTAACACGCATACAAGGAATAATATACAAACGAATAAAAAAACAATAGACACAATATAGCGATTAATTTGACGCCATCGAAGCATTATTATGCTTAAGACGATAGACTCCGCCGTTACCTAGCGATGTATCGCGTACCATGCATCCCTACACCGTACCGTATGCCATGTAACGCCTTCGAAAAAGGGGACATTGGTTGAATATTCATTTTTAGTACCTCCGGGGGCCCAGAAGCAACACCATTACGGTAACGTAATAGCACCGTGAAATTAATGCAAATTGGTTCAAACTCCATCATGCATTCGCAAAAGATGATCTGCATCGCTGGGGATCCTTCCAGCGGTGGTATGAATGATGGTGTTCACCAGTTTCCGTTTCTCTTTTCTTTCGCCTCCCATCCCCCGGTCTGCTTTTTCCTGTGTGTGCGTTCTTTACCCCACGATTCCCCACGGGGGCGAAAAAAAAAAAACCGGTGAAGAAAATGTAAATTGCGGTGCACTCGTATATGCTTTGCATTCGTACCTTTTCCTCTTCACGACTGTGCGATTTCATGGAAATTTGGATTCCCGATAACAACACAAGAATGTACCGCGAGAATGTACCCCACGGAACGGAGGAGGATCAGGAGCAGTGTAGGGATTTTCAGTTCCAGATGATTCTGTATGCAAAGAAGAGCAAAGTACGCGGCCGTATGAAAGTGGGTGAAAGAGGGTTTGAATAAAGAGATGATTTTTAACTGCACTGTTTTAGTTATTGGTAGAAAACAAAAAATCGATTCAATTTTTTTTTCGAGTTATTGCTACACAATACCGCAAAATATACGTAAATCCCATCTAAACACGAAAAGCAAACAATCAATTGGGTTATGAAAAACAAACCAAAATCCGTCTCATTTATGCTAATGCAGGCAAACCTTTTTTTTTATACACTCTCTATAAAGCACAACACAAACACATCAAACAGTTCCACGAAAAAAGCTGCCCGTCTAAAGTGTAACGAAAATTATTTCACATTCCAAGCATGGCTTGGCCCGAGGAAGGTGTAATACCAGCCGGATGAAACCGGAAATTGCACCGATACCGGAAGTCGGTCTTGATTACGGTTTGAATTTTAGATGCCTTTCATCAGCGCGTCAATTCTTTCCATGGTGATTTCGTAACCTGTACTTCATCAGTAAAAGAAAAAAAAATCCTTGGGCACACACATACACAACTACAGCAAATACGATCGATTTGACGCCGATGGTGATGACCGAAGACCCCAAACCAACCCCGGAACAGGTAAGGTGAGCGCTGGAAACGACTTTCAAATCATCACGTTGTCGTATTAACCGCTGTTTCGCAATTTGTTCATCTTGTCTACGATTGTGGTTTTGTAGCCGGACGAAATTATCTGTATCCGACCTTTCCGTTTTTAAGTTTTATACCTTTCCATTCGCTTTTATTCGCGTTGTACGGGCAAACGTTTCTCGTTTGCTTTTTTTTATGTTGGGTTTCTTTCTTTCGTGCTGCTCGATTTCAGATCGAAGACTGAGGGGAAGCTAGAAACTGGTCGCGTTCTTGGGCAGACACGATCAAATGTATCGCTGTGAGGTCAAAATAATCAAAGGAAGCGTGGTGGTGGCGTTCGGGAACATTGGGAAAGGAATGAAAATGGTTTCACAATCGGTACACACTTAGCATCATCAACAACAGCAGCAGCAGCAGCAGTCGAAAAACGAAATCGTCTCAAGAAAAGTTGTCCGCACGTTCGCCGGAGAGGAAATTCAACCGGAACCGTTGTCCGAATACCAATGGCATTTCCACCGGATTCGTTCCGTTTCGATCGATGCGCGTCTATTGAGCTTTGCAAAGGCCATTCGGGCAGTTTGGGCTAGTGGAGCACGCACCCTACGGCCGTATTTCCGGTGTTTCTTTACTGCGTCTGGTTCGACGACGTGTAAGAAAATACTTTCTTCGATTGCCGATGAAGAAGAGACGGCGGAGTATGATGATGATAATGATGTTGTGCTGAAACTATTAACTAGAAGAGCATTCGGGAAAGCTAATGGAGTTCGACGAAATTCAAAGTAATGCTTAAATCGAGAACCAACAGTGACAGCTGGCAGGACGAGTTAGTTATTTGATCGAGCGATGAACTTGTTGCAGTAAATAACCTCCTCAAGAGCTCCAACAACATGCGAATCCCTAAAAAACATATGAATCCTTTTGAGCAGGCTCTTAGTTTTCGAGAACTTGAATGGAGCTGACGTGTGGTGTAAGAGGGTTTTTCCGATTGATTATCAGAAAACACTCAATTTGTAAAGATTCTATAGAAAAACATATAATATGTTTTTCTTAGTGTAACATGCAAGGCACTGTAAATTTGTTGGCTTTCATTGCGAACAGTTTGAGAATTTTTGAATAACTGTGACAATTTAAACTTTTTTGATAAATTTCCAACCAAACTCATGTGATTTTATCTCATTTTACTGGTAATGCTGCAGTTCGCTTGCCAATTTATAAGAACACTATGCAATGTTTAACATTTAATAAGAAGATAACACCGATTGGTGTTCAGTAAATTAAAATTAAAGTGTTTATTATCCTTTTATTGCCTAAAAAGGGTAGGAAACAAAAATAATTTTCTTGCGTATACACCACCAAAAAAGAAAAAGGAAATCACTACCGTTAATGTTTAAACAAAAAAAAGATAAGTGTATCGTTTCTCCCGACTCACAACCACACCACTTGCCGAAGAATAGTTGCTCATTGTTATGGTGCGCGCAAGCACGGTTAGTATGTTCTGTTTGTCCGTTTCAAATCCCGTGAACACGACGCGCCCCCTCCCCCTCCCACTGTCACCCAGGCCAGCCTTCGTTCACCTTTCGTGCGCCACTTTGGGCAACATTTTGCTTTGTGATTTGTACGCGGGCCCGCGAGCCCGATTAAGTGCGCTTTTCCAGCACCGGCGCGCACATTTCCAGCCAACCGGTAAACGGTAAGTGTGGCTTAACGATGGGAAAGCGGAACCGTGTGAGAAAAAAAAAGAAATCACCACTTCAAAAGCATATTTTTCCTTTGAATTGTTCACGCGCAGAACGCTGCCGGAGACAGCGCATGGAATTGTAACGAATGATTCGGTAAGCGCCAGGGAAAACTCTCCCCATTCTCGGGTAGTCTAGAGTGAGGCGGGAAGGGGGAGGGGGGGTGTTGGAGAATGAGAGAAGAGAGAAAGAGAGAGAAAGAGAACATAAAAGCACACAATGGCACAAAGTTGGTTTTTATCTTTTTGCCATTTCTTTTCCTCGAGGTTCCGGTGCGGTCAGTTCTCAAAACGTTGGCTAAATTGTGGAAGGAGGGTTCGGCGCTTCTGCGGACTTGACAGAAAACCGTACATACAAATCAAATATACCTACACTAGCCCACCCACTTACACACAACACCAACGGCTTTTGTTTCCTTTTGGTGAGTTTTTTCGTTCCGGGTGCACTCGAAAATTGCTTCACCAACCGAGAGATGCTTTCTGCAGATGGCATGAAATGTAATTTTAGCAACAATTTCCGGTATTTCACTGCGTTTCTTTTGTTTTTTTTTGTTGTGTCGTTTACGGTATATTGCAAAGTTGTATTTATATATGTATATATAAATTCGCATATTTGTAAATTTTAAAGTTGAATTCCCTATGTTAATAATTTAAAGTGAAGTCTAACATCAAATCAGACCATTTTATGAAAACACATTGTTCAAAATCAAAGCTCGTGCGACCGTTCACATCGCTTACAGTTTCAAGATAAACAAAAACCACTTAATTTAAGGACATGCTTTATTTGCATCGAGAATACTCATGCACTATTCATCGGACGTAATAAAACCACAGTGCAATTAGCAATACTTGAGCAAACGACCATTAACTTCACCTCGGTCAGTGGTGTCCAGTGTCCAGTTTTGAGGCAATCATCAGCCCGCATCGGCTTCATTTGCAACCTAATGGCGCTAATTGAAGAATGCTCTTTTAGGATGCAGGCAATGGTTGGCCAGAATTCTCTTTGCTTAGTTCAGTTTGATGATGTAGTATAATGTATTTAGAAAAGAATGTTGTATGGTTCTCATGGTGGTGGAATTATTATCCGATAAGAACAATTTGTGGTTTGATTTGTATATTTCTAAGCTTCGAACCCATTCAATTTGATTCGTCCTTTATCGTCGATTCCAGGTCTAATCTTTGATTGCATAATCAACATTTTGACGATAATAATGTTTTATAAAGATTCATATGACATTTTGTTGACCCGATTTGACCCAAAACATGTTTTGCGAATCAAAGTATTCTTTTCCGAAACGTTTCTTTAATGATCAAACTAAGTCTCCTGTATTGCCGTTGTCCTTTGTATCGCTGTATGCTCGAACGAATGACGCACGTAGAACAAAAACGCCGGCACACATAAAATATCCAGTGAGCGCTCAAGTGAGTCGGAGGAAAATGTGTCCACACAATGGTCCCTGTGATTGTGGCAGTTTATTGCTTTCCGCTTCATCGCTATTGGAGTTTTACACAGGCAACTCCAATTGCCACGATAACTTCAAGCCATCGGGACCAAGAGCGTTGCGCTATACGTCATTTTCAAGCAATAAAGCTGCGGTAAAAACGTATCGAAAAAGTTAAGTATAAAAAATTATATGAAAAATAAAATCTTTAAAATTGCTGTGAAGTTGAAACCATGATGTTACAAGAATTACCCATTCTGAACTGAATGCTGTTATCAAAAATACTTAAAAGATTGGTATAATGATGAAATTATACTTCAAATGTAAATTGTTAAACAATAGCTAATTGAAAGCCTTACTTTCATTCTCACCAATCGGCTTCAATTGAATAGTATTGCCTACTTTGCTTACTGCGCTTCTAGCGCTCGTCTACCGCTCTACCGAACACGATCTAAAGAATCGGTCGGTAATACACTGAATTGTGAATTGTCGAGTTGCTTCATGAATATTAATCGAGCAGAAGTACACTGATATTCCTTTTTATTATCATAGTTATGATATCAAATCAAAAGAACCCGTTCGTGTCTCGACACTCGTTCGAAATCGTGCTGGGTAATGTGCCATCGGAAGGTAGTTAGTGCCGGACTGTACGTTCGTTCGAACCAACCGTCCATCTTAACTGGCTCAAATTGCATGCGTTCGTTCGATTTGTCCATCATCCCCTTTCCGATCGAATATTGCTTTCCGAATTGAAAATACACTCATACGAGCGTTCAATAGCTGGTCGAACAATCCGAGACGTATCCGACATCTCTGCTGGCCATCGTACACATGTCAATGCCACGTGAAGAGAGTTCATGTGAGATGTAATTTATATGATAATACGAGAGCTTGTAACATAGGCTCCATCACAGACACTCTGGGGATCGGGCCAGAAATTGTGCTTCTTCGGTTGGCAAAGCATGGATGGGGCGAAACATGTCGGCTTACCAGAAACAAATTTGTGCAATTTTTTTGCAGTCCATAGGGATCAAGGTTTTTATTCATTCAAAAATATCTATTCTTGCATTACAATAATTTTCGAGTAAGAATTATAATAACATTCAAATACACCCAGAATAAAAAATAAAATCTTTTATCTAAAAATAGCGTGTTAATGGCAATTGTGTTTCCAAGGAGAGCACTTTTGTCCGTGCTTATGGATTATGTGTAGTTCCACTCATTATAAATGTGTTTGTCGACATAAACTCTTCCTACTATGAATTATGATGGTGGATTACAATAGTTTGGTAGTTCTATTGATATACTTCACACATTCGGATAAGAATCAGGATAAGCGTTGAGTGTACACGATCCGCCAAAAGATTGCGTGATGCTCGTATCATCGTTTAAAGCGTGTATTGAATGGACGCGCATCTTTTCGGATAACTTGGGTGTTTGATTTATGGGATAACATTCTGGCTAAAGAAAAACAAGGAACATGTATTGATTTATAGACATCGCATGCAGGGAAGCTATTTGGGCATCGTTCGGAGTACATTCAGCTCATCCGTTCGGTTGTTTGTCGTGTTCATTAAATATGGGTTGGTTTATTTATTTTGCATTATGTTTGCGCTTCATTTATAACCATAATTTATGTTCATGGATTGAAAGTACATAAAATTACTATTCTCGTTCAAAAATGTCGTCGAAAAAAGTTAAATAAATTTAGTTCAAAAGTGTTGAATAATTATTTCACAATTCATTGGAATCACATTCATAGATGTTTTATGAGGTAGCTTAATAAACCTCCTTTTAACTGTGGGAAATAATGGAAATGTTCTGGAAGATACTGTATAAAATGAATACTTAAGTCGAAAACAAAAAGGATTTGATCAAACTATAATACACAAATCACAATTTAAGAATTCAAAAAAAAAAACTAGTTTGTAAAAATTTAAGTTTAAAATACGCTATGATTAATGATTGTAGTAAATTTTCTTTTTTATTTAGTTCGATGAAAAATGAATAGCAAAGAGATGGGTTGATCAAAAAATCAGCATATGTTGCAAAAAAATTGTTTGATTCGATTTTAATAAAAAGTGGAATTTTCTTCTATCAGAAACACAGAATAATAAAGTTGCATCAAGTTGTATCAAACATCACGCTCTTCGTTGCCTCTGGAATGAAATCCGACGCACGTTGAGGGCCAAGAAACGCTTCAAACAATCCATGTTTCAGCGAAACAGAAAGAAACAAAAGCGACATAAAATGCTACAATCCGCTGTTTTTCCGTGTGCCCAGCGCAATGCACAGCTTTGCCGCTCGCAACAACTCAAAACCGGAAACAAAAGCGGCTTATCAGCCGGTACTCCGGCAGTGTTTTATGGATTACGCTCGGCGAAGTGTGCAGGAAGGTTGGCTTCGCAAGCGTATGTTTGGTGCTGCCACTCGTAAACCTTCTTAAAACCTATAGAAACGGTTGTTATCTTCCTTCTGGGCGACGGAGCGTCGACGAGTCGTCGTTCCGCGGGAAAAGTATGTCGGCGAGATCAGAGAGCGACTTGTCCGTGCGCCGCCTGGCCGCTTGTCTTCTTGGGCGTTCGGCACATGTTGACTGGTTTTGCTGTGCGTTGTGTCATGTTGTGTCGTTCGGATTAGTCCACAGTTTTACGCTTTTTTTGTTGTCCAATGTTCAGTCAGCTCGCGGGGCGGATATCGATCGTACACATGAGGCATAAGTCAATAATGCGGTCTGATTGCATGAGCAGAACTAAGAGCTGCACCAACTTTCGGTTGAAACTAATTCACGTCGAAAGCAGAAGGATAAGAGCAAAAAAAACAAGACCAAAATATTGTTTTATGCAAATGATGTACCAGATTTATCAAACAGCTTAGCTTGCGCGTCCTACAGCGTTGATTCGAAGTTGTTCTGCCTTATAGGCAAACGTCTTCTCGGTGCTCTTGGTCATGTTTCATGCGTGTGGCTAGAATGTTGCTAGAATACTCCATGAAAGTTTAGAGCATGTTTGTGACAGTGCATCATCACCATCTGTGTGCCAGCAAAGCTTGTAAAGAACCACCGTGCCCATACACTGCATCAAATCAATAAGTTTTTCGATCAATTGCCTTTCCATCCATCAACGTGAACCGAACGATGGAGGCGCACTTTGATCTACGAATCGATAATGTAATATGCCAGTTGTACCATGTCGAAAGCGAACTTTGTTTTTTGTGAAAAGTTACCCACCACTCATTACATTACCGTGCTGCGTCGTCGATCGAGTTTTCAGAAAATGCTAGCTTTCACTTTTTTTGTGAAGCAGTCCAGCTAATCAACCATGTCCCTGGTATCGTACCAGTCGTATACAATTTGATAGCATTCGTACGTTAGTGGAATAAGCTAGAAATATAATATGAAAAACCTCTTAAAAACCTCTTTTTGTGTGGAACTACGATACAACATGTAATATCAACTACATTTTCAAAAATTTCATGTTTATAACTATGTAGCAAACGAATCATTGACATCAAAACATTTAACTAAATCCGATTGCAACTAAAACAGCCAGTAATAATGATACAGAAAGACAATACAAACTGGCTGAAACCAACCCATCAGTTCGCTAATCCCAACTCACCGATCGATAATTGCAGCTAACTGCTGGGTACTAAAACGTGTCCAGTATTCCAAATGTCACCAAGCTTGCAGCCCATTCCTGTGGAAGCTTCCACTCCATCAGCAGCAAACGGTGGCGTAATAGTTCCCGACGGTCTCGTTCGAAACAAATATTGTGTCCTTTTTTCGTACGGACTGATATCGTAGCTTAATGTTGCTTGAACGCGCAGCTCAGTAGGATTTTGAAAGAAGAACAATGTAAGAACGAAGCGTCATTCTCGTTCTGTTTATTTTCCGTTCCGTTCTAAATGGGTATTTTAATGAGAGATAAAAGCTTAAGCGACTGTTGGTTTTGTAACTATTTATGAGAGTATTTAAAGGACAAGTTTTTACCTTTTTAATACCGGGTTTGAAATTCGTTTTCCTTCTGTGCGTGTTACAATGTTTACCATATAGCGAGCTAGAGCAGCTTCAAAGAAACATGAGTAAGCTTCATCCATTCTCACCATGTGACTCCTGCTGATAGTAGAGTGAAATGTTTTACATAATTTAAAACTGCATAAATCATTTCGAATCCACCGAACACCGGCTGTTTGGATGGAGCAAGCGTCATATAAAACTTATCAGCGTAAGGTTGTGTTTGCGAAGCGCAGTTCACTGTCTTGGGCGGACGTGCTCCAAGGCGTGGAACGGCGCTAACTGGGGTTTGTCGCAACGTAACGGCATCCGGGCTTCCGGCACTATCAAGTGCCGGAACAGGTGAAAGCTTCCGTCGGAAGATGCAAAGTGGAAAATCACTACGGCACCACGGTCACCGTGGCTGCAGCTGCGATTAGTTTGAGCAGTACTCGTCGGCCAGCTGGAGTTTTTAGTTCCATTTCTAATCTCGGACGAGAATGGTACGACCATTGCATTTCCTGGTGAGCAGTCAGGTTGCATACGTGCTGTTTCATGCATTTTTGCTCTTAAAGCATATACTTTAGAATAGAAATATTCCTTTTGTTTTGAATGAACTATCCCTTCCCCGTTGGAAACAGTGCATGAATGTAGGATAAAGTCTCAATCAACCAATACCATACTTTATTTCTTCAAATCATGTAACAAAATCTACCGTTCGCACGGGGTGATATTCTTACACGATGGATTATACTATCGAAACGATGACAACATAAACGAGTTTACCGAAGCCAACATAACGTAATTCAATCAACTTATCGCCTAGCAAATGGTAGTGGTAGCAGCGGAATGGTTTCATTTCTTGCGGTCGAATCGATTTCCCTTCGACAGACGATGCCGGGGAGCAGCAATAAGAAGAAAAAAAAAACCCCAACAAGGTCATGGCAATTCCGTGCAGGGAAGGAATTCAATTTAATGCATCCCGAATACCATGGCATGGATCACTTAAGAGCATGTGTGCGAGTGCAGGGCTTCTTCGGGCTATTCAAGCACGGAAATCAATAACCAGTTGTCTTCATGCTAGCCAACCGTTTTCATGGCGATACCGACGAATCATTTAAGAGCTGCTTATGATGTGCCAATCCGTAGAATATTCGTATATCAAGCATATTTTTGATTTTTTTTTCTCCAAAGCCAGTATGTTTGAATGTAAATGAAGACGAAGAATAAGAAGATTATGTGTTATTTACTTGTTTATTTATGCATTGTTTATGTTTTATTTTTTCAACAAATTAAAAAAAAAATCATATACGTTTTATGTAAGTAAATATTGCAAGCAATTTTTACATTTTACTTTTCTTGAATTTTTATTAAAACGTATTTTTTTATCGTATTATTATATTTCAACTTCTGTTTATCTCGGCGTGAATATGCCAGACCCATACAGACCTTATAGAAGCACCGGAAATTTTCACTCAAAAGAATCATAGGATGGAAGAATTTTCGGATGGAACCAACCCGAACAAACCTGCTGAGCCAACCATCGGAAAGATAACCTGCTGCGAAACAGCGGCACAAACAACACAACCACAATCGTTGACTTTCCCCTCGACCACGAAAAAAAAACAAACTAACTAAAATCTTCCGAAAAGAGATTGCATACGCACAGTATGTGAACATCGCATTACGCCATTTTTCAGGCCCGATCGTTCCGAATGTTCCGTGAACGCGGTGGGTGGTTTTAAAATGATACCACCAACACAAAATCGTGCATTCCGTGTTGGACATCGTGCTTAGTGCTGGAGGGCACTGCGTGGCGTCCCGAATCACAAAAGCACCATCCCGCTAGCTTGGAACTTCAGCAAATTGCCGCCGACGTTGTACATTCGATGGCAACGGCTCGAAAGCTAATATCGTCTGCCACCGCGTATGGTTCTGCTCCACGGCACCCAATTCTGTGTGTGACTTTTTTTTTGTTTTTTGACGACGTTTGTTCGATAACAAACTTTAATGTACTGTAGAGAGGGATTTTAAAACTTAGGGGAAGAAGATGATACAATCTGTGTGGGCCGATTTTACTTTAATTTACTATGCATTTTAATTAATGCTACCTGCCTAAAGCTTGTGAAATGCAAATGAAACAAGTATATCCATGTAACGTTTTATAAGCTTATGCTTCCTATGTTGATTTTTAAAGGTTTAAGAATATTCCATTATGAATAATATTCTGTCGTATACCAGACAGTTTAATAACAAGCCTTGAGTTATTTTATGTATAATATATTATTTAATTCATCCGTTATCCAAAAAACCATCCATATTTGAAAAATATTGCTAAAATTTTCTAATCGCGTTTGAGTCGATTTTTTCGCTTAAGATATTTGCGGTTTATTTCAGAAGGTAAAATAATATTTAAAAATGCCTCCTTTGTAAAGCATTTCCACCATCAATTGGCGGGATGACTAGTGTAAGGAAAATCATAGCAAACGAAGCTTTTGTTCATCAACTACGCTCACAGGGGTTTTTTATCACATCACAGCCAAAAGCTGCTTGATTGATTGGAACAATAATTGCACGCAGTATCAATAACACATACTAAGGGAAGCATGCTTTTAATCATTACTCCCCAAATTGATCATATCCAATAATTCGTACATCAGCCCTACATGCTATCGTTGCTTCGTTGATATATCCTCGTGTTCATCCATGTTGAATCTTTACAGTTAATTCAACTATAATTAAATTAAAGTTGTGCGATAAATTTTGTCAAAGCGTTGTTTTTCCTCCATTAATTTTCATTTAAGCCTCCTTGCACAAGACAACTGGTCGGTCGGAGAAAAGAAAACTAACTCCTTCCATCGCCGTTGCTACTTCCGAGTATGTCACAAAATTTTCATTTCTGCAGCATGCAACCTCACCGGTTCGCCTTCCGGTTGCGTTCATTCTGATTCATTACATGTGCTGGAGCGTTGGTCTTGCTTGGTTGTATCTGCGAGTAACACTACATATATAACAATGTAAACTTGAAGCCTTAAAGGAAAATTAATAACAAGCCTTGCTTCAGTATATGCTGGTGGTGGTGATAGTGTATGCAGAGTTTGGTCAACATTCAGGAGTTAGTTTAGACGTTTATACTCAAATATGAGTCCAACTTCTCAAAATATATCGCCTTTTTGTATTCAGCTGTTGGGTGAGAGCGTCGTAGTATCTTTGAATTTGTCGAATAAGCACAGCCGTTTCAAATATTGAATGAGTCGTCGTGCGATTATCTAGCTGTTTCAAATTTGTCGCAATTTATTTTGAATTTCCATCCAACAGTAATTTCCGTCACAGGCAATCATTACGTCCAATTATTTCTTCCACATTTCGGTGCTGTCAAGTCAAACACCATAACAGCAGCTGCCATTTTCTGAAATTTTGCCACGGAAGCAAACTTCCACCGTGACAAAAATCGCATCATTTGAGTTGGACTATGCTGAGCGCCACCCCGATGTCGGGGTAAATTGTTTGCGAAATAATACATCCATACCGTACCGGAAACCGCACGAACTTTGGTGAGCCGACCACCGCAACATTTCACCGCTACTCACCATACCCGGACCAACTTTGGCCGTTAATCTTTAAACGACACAGCAAAACGACATGCGGTGAAACGGAACAAAAAAAAAATCTACATTAGTGTTGACGGCATTTGGGGTGGTAGGTGTTTACGAAGAAGGGGAAGGAGAATCATTCCAACCATACCCACTGGACGGTACGATTTCATTACGAGTTCGTTACGAGTAGTCGAACGGTTCCCATAAACACCGCACAGGATACTTTGATTTCGTTAACAGGTCACTAATTCAATCAATAAATAACTCCGCAAAACTTTAACCAACGACAAGCTGATGAAACTTACCGGTGAATACTAGAATTCAACAGCACATGATGTCACGCCTCGGTTGGTGCGAATTGGGCCTAGTTTTTTTCTTTGCGAGGAAATAACGTATGTGTAAACTATTAGTTAACACTAGACATGCATATAAACTGATTCCATAAAAATAAACCGAGAAATAAGAAAGCTGTCCGTGACAGACATCCAGCGAAAGACTGAAATGTCAGTGGGAAGGTGGAGGAATGTTTTAAGTGAAAGGAAATAGAATTTCTTAAAGACACCGTGCTCCGCATGACGAATGAATATCAGCCCCTTCCGAGAAGGAAGACAGCTTTCGTGGCAGCAGAGGCTGGATTTGATTGATACATCCATTCGTTATGTAAAAGGCTTGTCAAGCAGGAACGTTGACATGACAACATCAGCGCATATCCGGAGACGTTTCTGATGGTTTTTGCAATTATCGCTGCCATTATGGAGCGAATCGTGCTTTGTATGAAAACTAGTCTTTTAATGTTGTTGTTGAAGTTT